>MU223655.1:1754314-1786832 GCA_018584345.1 Thuja plicata
AGGATGTTGTTTAATCCTTAGCAATTAGGCTTTTCTTGCCTCTGAACTCTGAGTCAGGATTAAGAGGTAACAAGATTCAAATAAGCATATCAAGCAGTACAGTTTATGCAAGAAAAATCCCTAACACCAAGATTTCACATTTTCCCATTCAGAGAACAAATTGTGGTTCATAACCTCCTTAATGTATATTCATTTAAAATTTATTGCTAGAGATGCCATCTTCATGATTAGGGTTATGACATCTAAGTCAAGATTATGATGCTAACTCTCATCTTATCTAAAATAAATCTACAATCCCTCTCTACCTTCATTATCATTGATAATTAAAATTATAGAAAATTACTTCTTCTAAGATGAATTAACAATTATGACATTCTGTCACCTACTTTAACCATGATGGAAGAGCACTAACAGATTTCTACTTACTATATTTACAACCATGAAAACACATTGAAGCTTGAACATTCAGGCATGCTTCATGGATCAATTTGACCAAGGTTAAATATACTATCCAATGATATTTTGTTGGAGCATTTCCCTCTGCAACATCCCACCATACTTGCATAACCACTCCATCAACACCAAGGGTTTTTAAGGCAAGTAAGCCTACTTGATTTACCTTGCAATGGTTTGAGGTATTGTGAAACTATAATGTATCTACAGGAATCATTACTCGTGTGGGAGCACCTAGGATATCGTTAAAGCCCTAATTAGTTTCTACTAGTAACTGAATCTAGCCAAGTTAGTATGTTTTTTCTTAGACCTTAGAAGGTCTTGTTTTTGTGTTTGACTAGGTGAATTAGTGGTTAGTGCTAATTTCATTCTAGTTTAGTTTAGTTTTCTTTTAAGTGTTTAGTCCTTAGAATAGGACTAAATATGGGAAATGGGGTCTAAATGTGTCCTAGACCTATGTAAGGTGATAAAGATACTTAAAGAGGCTTTAATGATGTTATTTCATCAAGTTGTATTGGTTAGAGGCCCTAAAAGACAGTTTGCATCATAAATGCAAAAGATGCTCAAAAGTTGTCATGACAACATTTCCAACTTTTGCAAATATTGCATGCAACTCGAAAACTTTGGATTCCCCTCATTATAGTAGTGGGAAATCAATGCTATTGGATTTAAATAGTGGAGGAAGCATCTTATGATACTCTATGGATCATTTCCCGAGGGAGATTGATTGTAAGCAAGTTTTTGAAAGCAATAGAGAAAGTGTTCCGAGATATAGAGTATAGTCAACTTATTTGAAGGTTAGTAGTGTTTTAATGGATTGAAATACTTGATATATTGGTGGATTAATGTAGTAGGAATATATTTAAGACTTTTTCATTTAGGTAGAAATTAGTGTAGTGTTAATTTGTTAGCTTTAGGAAATTGTTTAATTTTTAGAGAGTCTGCTGGTCCAGTTCGTTGTAGTTTTGGTTTTATGGATCCCCCATGAAATCCCACTGTGGGAAACTCAAAAGGTTGGATGTATGAGTTAGGGGAGCCTCTATACAATGTAAATATACAATTAGGAGGTTATAGGAATCAATTTTCTATTTTTATAGCCATGTCCTAGGTGAGCTAGGACTGTTCAGTTAGGTGTATAGCAGAGGAAAAAATGAATGCAGAGACAATGGTGTGTATGAAAGTTCTGAACCAAGTGTGGTCTCAAATTTTTATAGATCCCTAGTTACGATTCCAAATCTCTTCTAATACATTTGGAAATATTTTTACATAGAAGTCAGTGGACTACTTATGAAGAGACAAAATAGGCCTAATAGCCCTACAATTCAGGACAAATATCTACCAAAGGCTTGGGGACCGTAGATCTTTAAAATCCTTTAGGTCATCAAAAAGGGTATCTAGATCCTATATTATTTTTAAGGGTTGTTTGGAATATTTTGGAAGAAATCTAGAAAAACCCTCTAGATAGGACTATTTGGTCAATTAGGCCTAATAGGATAATTTTGAGTGAAGATTTGGAACTTGACTAAATTGGGATTAAATACATATTCAAATCGAAATGTATGGATGTAGAATGAGAATAGAAGACCCTTGTAGAATTTCTGGAATTGGTATGAAGGGTTTAGGTTTGGAATCCTACAAAGCAAGTGTGAATAATTGAGAAAAAACTAATGGTAGATGTCCTTCAAGGTGAAACACAAGAAGAGTGACTCTTAGAGAAGAGTTGGAATAGTATTAGGCTCAGTGTCTTGAGGCTATTGAGATCATAGAAGAATAATTGGGATCCTAAGTGGAATAGGGAAAGAAAAGTACTGTCTAGATCATTGTGTGAGCACACCTTGGGCTTATTTCTATCAGATTGGTATCAGAGCATAGCTGATCAGACTTGTGGTTAATGTTCCAACCAACTGAATCAATGGGAGAGTTAGCAATGGTGACTAATGCTGAGCTAGATAAGAAGGTAGATGATCAAGAAGTGGAGATTAGGATACTTTAAGACAAATTGGCTCAATTGGATAAAAAGGTAGATGAAGTTGATATGAAAGTAGATGAAGTAAAGGATAAGGTTGAAGGGAAAGGAAAGGATATTGTAATTGATGATAAAGTACCTGAACCTAACCCTTTCCTTACTAAGGAGCCATTCCTAAAATATTCAAAGTTTATGAGTGGTAAAGCACTAGAGGGAGTTCCAATATTTACTAGAAAGCTGGAGCCAGAGATAGTCGTTGACTGGATAAAGGGACTAGAAAACCATTTTGAGTATGATGGAATCACTGAGGCTCAAAAGGTGAAGGTTTAAAAAGATAGACTGAGAGGGTTTGCACTCACTTGGTGGAAAATAATTCAAGATAAGAGAGAGAAGGAAGGAAAGAGGCCCATTTATTCATGGAAGCCTATGGTTGCAAAAGTCATATATGCTTATATCCCTGAGGATTATGAAATCTAATTTCATAAGAGAAGAGAAGGTCTGAGACAGAAGGACCTAGATGTAAACTCATACACTGAAGAATTCTAGAGACTTTGCATGAGATCTAGAGTTGCAGAGGATGAGAAGGTTAAGGTAGAAAGATACCATAAAAGATGAGATGAGTCTTTTTACTCTAGACACCATTCAGAAGTGCCACCAAATTGCCGTCAAAGTTCAAGAGAAGCTAAGAAAGAAACAAGACTCTAGTACCTTTAGAGGAAGAGGTAGAGGGAGAGACACTAGAGGACAGAGAGGTGGATATGGTGGAAGGAGTTATGAACCCAAGAACCAAGCCCAGAGAATAAATTTGTGGTACAAAAAGAGGGAAAATCCAATAGAGGGGGTTCAAATAGAGGAAAGAAATCTAGTGGTAGAGGAAGAAACACTAATCAAGGTAGGGGTAATTACTTTCCCACTATGAAGTGTTACCACTACAATAAGATGGGACATACTACATACACATGTCCAGAGAAGGGTTCTACTTCTCAAGGAAGTGACAAGAGGGTGAACTATGTCCAAGAAGAAACTATTGGTGGAAACAAACACCCTGAGGTTCCCTTAGAATCAGAAGAAGGTGAGAACCTTATGATGAGAAGAACTCATATCAAGGAGCCAGTAAAAGAAGAGCCTAGTTAGAGGAGGTCACTATTTAGATTGAAGTGTAAGATGATAGGGAAAGTGTGTAGAGTCATTATAGAATCAAGGTATAATAAAAAATATAGTGTCAGAGGAAGCAGTCAACAAGTTGAAGATGACAAGAATACCCCACACCAATCCTTACAAAGTCACCCCGCTAAACAAAGGGCAACATGTCCTTGTCAATGAGCAAGCTTGGGTAGAGTTTTCAACTGGGAGGCATAAGGAAAAAGTCTTATGTGATGTCCTACCTATGGATGATTGTCACCTACTCCTAGGTAGAACATGGAAATTCAATAGAAAGACCATGCATGATGGTGCAAATAACTCATACTCTTTCAAGAAGGACAATGTGACATTCAAAATCCAGTCACTAGTAGAGGATGCAGAGATGAAGTAATCTGGCCAAAATGTTCTCATGGTGAGTGAGAAGGATTTTTTAGCAAACAGAGTAGTAAAGAAGATAGAGTTGCCAAAGGAAGTTTAGGAGCTTCTATAGAAGTATGAAGGCATAGTCAGTGATGGAGAATCATCATCCTTACCACCTAAGAGGTCAGAAAGCCATCAAATAGACCTAATCCCTGGAGCTACCCTACCCAATAAGGCTACATATAAGATGACTCCTCAACAAAATGAGGAGATAGATAGGCAAATTCAATAATTATTAAGGCAAGGTCTGATTAGGAAGAGCACTAGCCCTTGTGTCAAGAACACTATCTTAGCCCTTAAAAAGGAAGGAACATGGACGTTATCTACTAAATCTAAAGAAATAAATAGAATAACCATTAGGTATAGGTTCCCTATCCATGGGATAGAAGACATAATCGATTGTCTAGGAGGAGAATGGTATTTTACAAAGATAGACCTAAAGAGTGGCTATCATCAAATCAGGATAAATGAGGGAGATGAGTGGAACAACCTTCAAGACCATAGAAGGACTGCATGAGTGGATTGTAATATCTTTTGGGTTATCCAATGCCCCATCAACATACATGAGGTTGATGAATGAAGTCCTTAAAGCCTATATTGGAAAGTTCATGGTAGTCTACTTGGATGATATACTCATCTATAGTAAGATAAGGGAAGAACATCTCAAACACCTAGAAATGGTTTTCAAGAAGCTACATGAGGAGGAGAGGATGATAAATTTGGAGAAGTGTGAATTCATCAAGAAAGAGCTAGTGTACCTTGGATGTGTGTTATCTCAAGGCAACCTAAAGATGGATCCTAGAAAAGTGGAGGCCATCATAAACTGGCCCACTCCAAGAATAAGCATTGAGGTAAGAAGTTATCATGGCTTAGCATAGTACTATAGAAAATTTATCAAACAATTTAGTGCAATTTGTACTCCTATGCTTGATACTATCAAGGGTGGGATGAAGACTAAATTTGTGTGGAATGAATTGTTTCTCTCTAAGTTTTGTTGATCATTAGTGTCCCACACTTAGTCATTTATTTAGGAAGGTTAGCCATTCATCACTATGGCCAAGCTATCCAGTATAGGTCGAGATATCTGGCATAGTTGTTTCCGAGAAAATAATGGTTGCCAAGTGACTCGACAATCAAGAAAAAGTTGATCATGTTCATGCCGAGCGCCAGAGTCTTAATGTGCTGAGGAAGATAGTTTTGACATACATGTTAGGAATGGCACAAACTTGAAGGTAAAATTTTTTGGGCCGACTTGTTCATGCATTTTGTCAGTACTCTCAAATTTTGGAGAAATTTGGAGTGACTACAATAAAAATTTCACTAAGTGCAAATTGTTTCCCTAAGAAACTTGTGGTGAAAGACTATTTTGAATACTTGTAGAAAGAGAACTAATGTTTTCTATGAAAAAACACTTGTAACATGTGTTCACCACCTATCATTTGGAAAATGAAATAGGTTCTAGCTATCATTTTTGATTTTTCACATGTTTTGGAGATAGCCATTTTGAGGCATTTACCCAAATCTGCATTTGTGCATGTTTCCAATTCTCACTAAGTGACCTACTTTGCAGGATTGTATCTTTGACAAGAATGATACCCATAATGTAAGGATTATTCCAAGGTTTTTTAGGCATGAGAGAGAATATCCATTTCCATTTTTAGACCCTCATGAGTTTGTTTGCACAATTTACCAAAGCCTTTTCGTTGGCATTTTATTATGGTTTCCTAAGTGTCAAATGTAGAATTCTGAAGTAGCCCACTTTGAGATTCCACAAAATGTGCCCAGTTGAATGCCCTGAATAATTGAGTGTTCCCTTGCATTGAAAAAATGAAAATGAACTTTCCTAAAGATTTTTTAGACATTGGTCAATCTGTTTCATCACTTTTCCCAACAAATTCAAAATCCAATTTCTACTTTTTACTATGTGTGGGTTCAAAAGTTTTTTTTTAATGCCAAATTTGATGATTATTTCTTGTTGACCCATCGACCATCAGAAAAATTCAGTTGAAGTTATGAATTCTATGTGTGAAAATGAATCCAAGTTCAAAGGTTCATATTATAAGAGTTTCTTTTGATTGGTTTGTGAGATCAAAACTAAAAGCAGTTTATGCAGATTTCCAATCCAGGAAAAAATAAAGTTTACTGAATAGTCATTTTCAAAGAGTGATAATTTTCTATCTTAGAGTTTTTTTCAAGAACCAATTGTGGAATCATTCTCAAGAAATGTAAGTGTACTACTTGATCTGATGGTGAAGTCTCAGAGCTTCTTTCGGTAATCTTGCAATGACTGACCTGGATGAAGTATATGTTGTTTCAACATTTTACATTTGCACAGTATTCTGAATTAGTAAAGTTTGATTATTTACATCTTGTACCTAGAGATGAATCTAGCGTAGCCCTTTTTCACGCATATTCAATGTTGATGAATGAGTCATTTCTCCAAGTGACAGATCTTCAAGAAGCAATATGATGACTTTTTAAGTTACAGTTCTGGCAAGGTTTGCAAACTCCCGACTGCAGCGTATCACAAAATTGCTCACTTTGCATATTATAATCTTTTGATCTTGATGTTTTAAATATAGTCCGCTTGATGACCATGCTCTGATGTTGGAGATGAATGTGTTTTCCTTTCCCCATATTTGCAGAGGGTTGTTTAATCAGTTTTTGAGGCCAGTTCCGGAAGCCAGTTTCCATTAATGAGTGCAGTCTGCATAAATGTTAAAAATGATTATATAAAGCCAGTTTGATGCTTTATGTTCAAATTGCACAAGGGATTATACTTAGAATATGAAAGCATTCTTTAAGGCACATAAAATTTTTGATAGAGGACAAGGGAGCATTGTGAAATATGGATTTAAAAGTTATTAAAGCATATCCTGGTGAATATTGTATTATTTATCTAGACACTTTGAGAGGTGAAGAAGCCCTCGATTTGGGAGCATGTTTTAAAAGTTTTTAAACCAGTACACAATTGGAGAAACATCCATGATCTCTGCTAGCAATCTCTCAAATTGTCTGATATGTGAGCTTTTCGAATAAGGTAGAAGCACCCATTGTGTAATGGTGAATGTCTTCTTTATTTGCAAGTGTCTTGATTAATATTAAATGCAGTGATGAAAACATCAAAAATGAATTAAAAAGTTTTTGAAAGAATTCTTAAAGAAATGTGAAAGAATACACAAGGCCTGCAAGATGTTTTTCAAAACACCTCATCACCAAGTGCAACAGTTGCATAATATACTAAGAAGGTCCCACACATGGATGGTAAAAAATGTCAGAAAAAAGTTTTAAACTAATGTGAATAACAAAGTAATGTTTCCATGAGAGGATCCAACACAATTAATGAAGGAGACATGCTATGTTAAAAGTTTTTTAAAAATATTTGATGCCAGTATAATTCCACAACTTTGAAAAGGAGATATGCATAGTATTGCAGCACAATACAAATAGAAGAAGAAACTCAGAATTAGTGCAAGTGAGAGAGGAGACCAAAGTCTCTGCAGATGCAAAGATGAAGTATACACTAGGCAGTGCTATGAAGTGACAAATGCCTGCGTAAGGTATGAGCAAAAGGAACTTGCACAACTTTCCAGAACCCAGCGCATGGCTTGCTCTTTATGCAAGGTATGAAGGAAAGGAGGTCTGCAAAGTTTTTTTTAAAGGAGGCCAAAAAAAAGAAAGAAGATGCCACGCTGAAAGGGGACGAGCATAGGCATTAAAACAATGCATAAAAAAATGCATTAGTAAGTAGGGAAACCTACAGAATATATGGGAGATGTGAGCTTTGCATGGGCTATGAGAATTAAAGACTTTTAAAACCATTTGCAAAGTAAGATTGCATAGTTGTTTGAAGAGTATTGAACTAGGCTTCCAGGTCAATGGAGGTCAAAGGACCCATTGCATAGGAATTTCAAAGAATTTTCAATCCCAAAAGCTTGAGAAAACAACCAGCAAGGTGATAACAAATTGTAAGTCCAGTGAAAGAAATGAAGAAAATCGAGCACGTGCAGGCATTTTTGTCCATAGATAGTGAAAATGTTTTATCCCACATGCATAAAGTTTTCATTTTCTTTTGTCCTTTTATGTGTTTTTACTTACAATAGTGTTTGAATAAATTAGTCAAGATGCTCTTGGTGGGCCCTTGGCTAGAGGAATATAGTGCACAGTGGGACCCTCAACTTTGGCACCCATAATGCAAAGACTTTAAAACTACATGGGAACTTAATTCCGCATTCACTCTACAACTGTATTTCAAGATATTTATAAGGAAAAAGGTTTTCATAATGTATTGTAAGAAAGAGGTGGAGGCTATCCATGTGTGTAGGCGTAGCACCTCAATTTCTATACCAGCGGCGACAAAAGGGCAACCAAATTTTGTAGAGGCAGTGATATGGTAGACACATGGCGACCAGTTGCACACTCATGACGGAAAAGAGCGATTGAAAAAATGGCTCATGACTGCGCGACCGAGCCACTCGCGTAGTCAAACAAGGTTTTTGGTGGAGAAAAAGTGGCGTGTGAGCTCGCGATTGAGCTAGTCGCTCAGTCACCCAGGATTTGCAGTTGAACATAAAATGATGGCGAGTGAGCAACTGAGATCATTGCTCAGTCGTGCAAGATTTGCCAAGACATGAAACTTACTCATGAGTGGGCGACTCAGCTTGTCATGCACTCGCAAAGGGTTTCCAAGATGACATAAAAGTGTTGCGATTGAGCGATCAGGGCTAGTCATGTAATCATTGAGGCTATACAGAGGTGGATTTTTAGAGCCATCTAGGAGGTGACACTTGGTGAAGTCTGGTGACTTGTACACAAAAAGGAAAATAATGAGTTAAATAATCTGTCATAATGTAAAATCAAAGTTAAAATTGAAGAATGATATAGTTTAGACTATATTGATAAATTCATAAATTTAAATGATACACAAGCAAACGTGTGATTTCAATAGATGGTCAGATTTTGTGCAAACATATAAGTGTCATATATCAACGGAAAGCTGGCAGAGAAAGGATTTCATTTTTGAGATTAGACTCGGTGTAGGTATCCACATGTTTAGGATATTTGAGTTTGAATTCAAAATGGCCATGTGTCACCAATTGAAGAGATTCTGAGAGATGAATCATGCTTTCAGTTGCAGGGAGGGAAGATGGTTTTCCAGAGGACATAGAAGATCTTATTCTTGAGCAAAGATTGATGATACAACATGGAGACAGTTGAAGAAGAGTTCAAATCCTCATATATTTTTCATGGAGGACAGGTGTTGAATGTAGAAAGGATCAGGAATTGTTTCCCTTCCTTTATATCTTATCTTTTCTCTATTGTACAGGGGTTCCAACTTCTGAGATTTTAGCTCCAGATTTTGATGTTCCAATATGCAAGTTCTATTTAAATTAGTGTTATGATTCAAAGTATTTGGTCATGTGTACAGATGGAAGAAATGTTGTACTAATGAAATACACTTGGAACCTCTTTGCAAGTATTTGATGTCTTTGTGTGTCTTTGGAATTCTTATGAACTAGATTTTAAAGGCATTTTTGGTTTGTCATCTACAAGGTGGATTGTGACATTGTTCCTTAGTTTTCTTCAAGGAAGGAGTAAATATCTTTGGATAATGTTTGAGAATATCAAGGACATGTGGATCTGATGATCATGTATTTCTGATGAAATAGGTGAATTGTAAGGCATTTTACTGGTTTGAAATATATTGAGTTGTGAATCTTTGTGAGTGTTAGTTCAATTAGAATTTGTACCTGATGGAGTAGGCACTGGTTTTATACCAGAATTGTAGCAAAATCATTTTAATCAACATTTACTTTGCTATTTTAAGAGTTGTGAATGATTGTCAGATTTAGTGTGATGGGAAGGAATCCATCTCATGATTCACTGAAAGAAGTGAATCCAATAGGTACACCCACCTGAGCCTTTGAGCTTGAAGTGTAGGAGGATTTGTTTGATCCTTGTTAATTAGCCTTTTCTTTGACAAGGTCAGGGGAAAATGCTAACAAAATGGTGACTCAACTGGGGATTACCGAATGCTAAATTCATTGAAAGAAAGAGTCAAGTGTCAGAATCTAATGTTTGTTTCAGATCTAGAGGAAGGATAGCTTGGAGGTGTTGTTATTGCAGTAATTATAAAGAAATATTTGTGTGACTTTGTTGGTTGGAGAGAACCCAAAAATAAACATATGTGTCAAATGGATTTTTTTTTTTGAAAATTTTCCTCTGCAAGGAGGTGGAAACTCTATGTTGAAAAGAACCTGATGGAGCTATCAAGAAGGCTCTAGACCTGCAAAATTTCTAGTCAAAGAAATAAGACTAGCACTTGCAATTTTCATCTAGGTAATCCTTATATTTTCATGTGAAAGAAAAGTTCCTTATGAAGTGAAGTAACACTAAGAAAAGGAAAATATGGTGATAAGTTGAAATGCTTCTCGGTTGCTGAATATATTTTGTACACTTTTGAGAAGTATGTTTATATTTTGATGACATGCTCATTTCAGAGAGAAGTTAGTAATGCATTTAACCATGGGTTCCAGTCAGCCACAACCCTATAATTTGAAGAGGGGTGTCAGTAATAAATTGTATGCAACTCTTAATTTTAGAGGTATTCATGGTTACCCAAATTCTTTTCCACCTGAAATCAGAGAAAAATTGCCTAGATTTAGGGGTGAGAGAGATGAGAATGCTGAGAAGAATTGTAAAAATTCCATGGACTTAATTGAGGACTTTGACATTGAATGTGAGGATAACATTATGAAATTGTTTATCCAATCTTTGATAGATGATGTGAGGTGGTGGTTCTCCAATTTTCCTGAATGTTCTATCTCTTCGTCCAGGAGGAGTTAAGATCATCATTTTTGGAGTGGTTTGGTAAATTTATTAATCTAGTTGCAGCGATGAAGAATTTCATGGAGATAAAAATAAAAAATGGTGAGTTGATCCCTCATTTCAATCTCAGATTTGGAGAAATATTGGGTCAAATCCCAATGGAGTTCAGACCAAATTATGCTTTTTGTTTGGTTCTTTATTTTGAGGCATTTGATAAAAAGATGGATTACTTGTTAAGAGATAAGCAGCCTAGAAATTTGCATCAGCCTTTTATAACAGCAATGGGCATTGAAAATAATTTAAGATGTGGAATAATCCCAAGGGGTTTTACATCTACTAGAATTCATTGTCATAATATATCAAACATAGTAGACAGGTGTGGATAGATAAATCAAAATCAGTTTCAAAGTATCTTTATCCCTGTTGATCCTAATAACTATAATTTAAATTTTGTTTTAAAACAAAATGTCAAAAGTAAAGAGGGGGCAAGCGCTTTATCAGACAATGATTTTGCAGCCTCAAGTGATGAAGTCCTATTAGATTTTTTTGATGTTTATAGTAAGGATATCTATAAGAAATCGGTTGAGGAAGAAGATCCATGGATTCACAATGGCTCTAATTTTTGTCAGGATAAAGAGATGGTTTATGTGCAGCCATCTAAAGAAGATGAAGACATGTCATATGCTAGAAATGATTGTGAAGAGGCTGATTTTTCTAAAAAAGAGATGAATTCTATTGTTTCAGCTAACAATGATGATAATACTGATTTTTCAATTTGTATGCTTTCATCTTATGACTTGTCATGCAAAGTTGTTGATCTTAAGAACCATGAAAATAAATATGAATTTGCTACAAGTGGGTCAATGTCGGATTTCTATGAACCAACCTTAGAAAATTTTCAACAAGAATCAGTGCTTTCCCAAAAGGAAGTTAATCATGCTGATGTTATCTCTTATAAAGCTGATTTACATCAAGGAGATGTGTGCCAAGATGATAGTATGTACAATGAACTACCTGATGATTTATTTGAACCTCAGTTTGAAATGTTTGGTGTGGAACTAGGAGAGGATTCAGATTCTACTTCATATTATTTCCTTAAGAAAGAGGTATGTTCATTTTTGCAAGCATGGGATGATGATGAAAGTGTTGATGCATTGCCATTTAAAGATGTTGAAATGAATCAGCAAGGACATGTCAACTATCAGACAGAAAGTGAGTCTTTTCTTTTTCCAATTCAACATGCTGATGTTTTTAAGGATAAGCCAAATCTGAAGCCACAAGTTGTAGTTTATGATGATTTGCTTTAATTTTTGTGTAGTATTCATGAAGTTGAGCTAGAATGTTTTACAGTTTGAATGCAGCCAGTTGAGTTTTTATTTGAACATGTAAAGGAGATTGATAATGAAGAATATTGTATTGCATATTAATGTTCACCATGCTTTGACTATGAAAAATATTTTTCAGATTATGGATCCTTTCATAAAATTCAATAGTTTGTCATGCCACAAGTTGATGGGTATAATGACAACAAATAATATGATAGTGGCATGAAATATGCAAATTTGTTTCAGAATGGTCGATTGTTTGGAAACAAGTTTTACAGAATGATCATATTGATGAATGATGAGAATCTGTCATTTGAAAGAGGTAAATGATGATCTCAATTTTGTGATTGTGGGCCATTTGTAAATAATGTGCACATTGTATAGTTTCTTTGTTTTCAGTTGTGTTTGGTGTGTGGTTTTCAATAAAGCTTCCCAGTTAGGAAGAGAGAAGAGGAAAATCTGATTTGTTTTTGAATTGTATGTTGTACCAATGATTCTAAATTCTCTGCATGCCTGCATGTGGCATGCATCCCAAGATAGAGCAACTGTTAGTAATCTCAAATTTTGGAGAAATTTGGAGTGACTCCTCTGAGAATTTCTCTAAATGCAAATTGTTGCCCTAAGAAACTTGTGGTCAAAGACTATTTTGAATGCTTGTAGAAAGAGACTTGATGTTTTCTATGAGAAACCACTTGTAACATGTGTTCACCACCTATCATTTGGAAAATGAAATAGGTTCCAGCTATCAGTTTTGATTTTTCACATGTTTTGGAGATAGTCATGTTGAGGCATTTACCCAAATCTACATGTGTGGATGTTTCCAGTTCTCAATAAGTGACCTACTTGGCAGGCTTGTATCTTTGACCAGAATGATACTTTTAATCTAAGGATTATTATGAGGTGTTATAGGAATGAGAGAGAATGTCTATTTCCATTTTTATACCCTCATGAGTTCGTTTGCACAATTTACCAAAGCCTTTTCGTTGGCATTTTATTTTGGTTTCCTGAGTGTCATGCAATATTCTGAAGTAGCCCACTTTGAGATTCCACAAAATGTGCCCACTTGAATGCCCTAAATAATTGAGTGTTCCCCTACATTCAAAACATGAAAGTGAACTTTCCTAAAGAGTTTTTAGACCTTGGTCAATCTGTTTGATCACTTTTCCCAACAAATTCCAAATCCAGTTTCTACTTTTTACTGTGTGGGTTTAGAACTTTTTTTAATGTTGAATTTGAGGATTAATTCCGGTTGCCAATCGACCGTCAGAAAAATCCAGTTGAAGTTCTACATTCTATGTGTGAAAATCAATCCAAGTTCAAAGGTTTAGATTATAATATTTTCTTTTGATTGGTTTGTGAGATCAAAACTAAAAGCAGTTTATGCAGATTTCCAATGCGGGACAGAATAAAGTTTGTTGAATGATCATTTTCAAAGAGTGATAATTTTCTATCTGAGAGTTGTTTTCAAGAACTAATTGTGGAATTATTCTCATGACATATAAGTGTACTACTTGATCCGATGGTGAATTCTCAGACATTGTTTTGGTAATCTTGCAATGACTGATCCAGATAAGGTTTGTGTTGTTTCAGCATTTTGCATTTGCACAATATTTTGAATTTGTAAAGTTTGATTATTTGCATCTTGTACCTGAGGCTGAATACGGTGAAGCCCTTTTGCATGCATATTCAATTTTGATGAATGAGTCATTTCTCCAAGTGATAGATCTTCAAGAAGCAATATGATGACTTTTTAAGTTGCAGTTTTGGCAAGGTTTGCAAACTCCTGATTGCAGCATATAAAAAAATTTCTCACTTTGCATATTATAATCTTTTGATCTTGATGTTTTCAAGCTAGTCCGGTTGGTGACCATGATCTGATGCTGGAGATGAATGTGTTTTCCTTTCCCCATATTTGCAGAGGCTTGTTCAATCATTTTTTGAGGCTAGTTCCGGAAACCAATTGCCATTAATGAGTGCAGTCTACATAAATGTTAAAAATGATTATAAAAAGCCAGTTTGATGCTTTATGTTCAGATTACACAAGGGCTTATACTTAAAATATGAAAGCATTCTTTAAGGCACATAGAATTTCTGACAGAGGACAAGGGAGCATTGTGAAATATGGATTTAAAAGTTATTAAAGCATATCCCGGTGAATATTGTATTGTTTCTCAAGACACTTTGAGAAGTGAAGAAGCCCTCGATTTGGGAGCATGTTTTAAAAGTTTATGAAACCAGTATGCAATTGGAGAAACATTCATGATCTTTTCCAAAAATCTATTAGCCTATCCGATATGTGAGATTTTCAAATAAGGTAGAAGAATCCATTGTGTAATGGTGAATGTCTTCTTTATTTGCAAGTGCCTTGATAAATATTAAATGCAGTGATGAAAACATTAAAAATGCATTAAAAAGTTTTCAACAGAATGCTTAAAGAAATATGGAAGAATACACAAGTCCTGCAAGATGTTTGTCAAAATGCCTCATCACCAAGTGCAATAGTTGCATAATATACTAAGAATTTCCCTTACATGGATGGTTAACAATGCCAGAAAAAAGTTTTAAACTAATCTGAATAACAAAGTAATATTGCCATTAGGGGATCTAGCGCAATTAATGAAGGAGACATGTTGTGCTAAAAGGATTTTAAACATATTCAAAGCCAGTATAATTCCACAATTTTGAAAAGGAGCTATGCATAGTATTGCAGCGCAATACAAATAGAAGAAGAAACTTGGAATTAGCGCAAGTGAGAGAGGAGACCAAAGTCTCTGTAGATGTGAAGCTGAAGTCCACGCTAGGTAGTGTTATGAAGTGGAAAATGCCTGCATAAGACATGAGCATAAGTAACTTGTACAACTTTCTAGATTCTAGCGCATGGCTTTCTCTTTATGCAAGGTATGAAGGAAAGGAGGTCTGCAAAGTTTTTGTTTAAAGGAGGCCAACAAAAAGAAAGAAGATGCCATGCTGAAAGGGGATGAGCATTGGCATTAAAAAAGTGCATAAACAAATGCATTAGCATGTAGGGAAACCTAGGAAATATATGGGAGATGTGAGCTGCGGATGGGCTATGATAATTAAAGACTTTTAAAACCATTTTTAAAGTAAGATTGCACAATTGTTTGAAGAGGCTTGCGCAGCATAATAAGGAGACCAAGCAACCCGCGCTAAGTGTGTTTAAAACTACAAACAAATGCTTGTGTAGGTCAATGGAGTATTGAACTAGGATGCCAGGTCAATGGAAGTCAAAGAACCCAGTGCATAGGAATTGCAAAGACTTTGCAATCCTAAAAGCTTGAGAAAACAACCAGCAAGGTGATAACAAATTGTAAGTCCAGTGAAAAACATGAAGAAAATCGAGCACGTGCAGGTATTTTGTGCATAGATAGTGACAATGTTTAACCCCACATGCATAAGGTTTTTGTTTTCTTTTGTCTTTTTATGTGTTTTTACTTAAAAAAGTGTTTGAAGAAAGTAGTCAAGAGGCTCTTGCGTGAGCCCTTGGCTGGTGGAATATAGTGCGCGGTAGGACCCCAATTTTGGTGCCCATAATGCAAAGACTTTAAAACTACATGGCAACTTAATCCCACATTCACTCTGCAACTGTATTTTGACATGTTTACAAGGAAAAAGGCTTTCATAATGTCTTTTAAGAAAGAGGTGGAGGCTATCCACATGTTTAGGCACAGCACCTCAATTTCTGTACCAGTAGCGACCAAATTTTGTAGAGGCAGTGATATGGCAGACACATGGCAATCAGTTGCGCACTCGCGATGGAAAAGAGCGATTCAAAAAATGGCTCACAACTAAGCGACTGATCCCGTCACGTAGTTGGGAAAGGTTTTTGGTGGAGAAAAAATGGTGTGCGAGCTTGCGATCGAGCTACTCACTCAGTCACCCAGGATTTGCAGTTGAACATAAAATGTTGGCGAGCGAAAAACTGAGATCATCGCTCAGTCGTGCAAGATTTGGCAAGACATGAAAATTACTCGTGAGTGGGCGACTCAGCTCATCGCGCACTCTCAAAAGGTTTCCAAGATGACACAAAAGTGTTGTGATTAAGCGATCAGGGCTAGTCATGTAATCATTGAGGCTATGTAGAGGTGGATTTCCAGAGCCATCTAGGAGGTGACACTTGGTGAAGTCTGGTGACTTGTACACGAAAAGGGAAAAAATGAGTTAAATAATCTGTCATAATGTAAAATCAAAGTTAAAATTGAAGAATGATATAGTTTAGACTATATTGATAAATTCATAAATTTAAATGATACACAAGCAAACGAGTGATTTCAATAGATGGTCAGTTCTTATGCAAACATATAAGTGTCATATATCAACGGAAAGCTGGCAGAGCAAGGAACTCATTTTTGAGATCAGACTCGGTGCAGGTCTCGACATGTTTAGGATATTTATATTTGAATGCAAAAGGGCCATGTGTCACCAATTGAAGAGATTCTAAGAAATGAATCATTCTTTGAGTTGCAGGGAGGGCAGATGGTTTTCTAGAGGACATAGAAGATCTTATTCTTGAGCAAAGATTGATGATGCAACATGGAGACAGTTGAAGAAGAGTTCAAATCTTTAGATATTTTGCATGGAGGATAGGTGTTGAATGTAGAAAGGATCAATAATTTTTTCCCTTCCTTTATATCTTCTCTTTTCTGTATTGTACAGAGGTTCCATTTTCTGAGATTTTAGCTCCAGATTTTGATGTTCCAATATGAAATTTCTATTAAAATTAGTGTTATGATTCAGAGTATTTGGTCATGTGCACAGATGGAAGAAACTTTTTACTAATGAAATACACTTGGAACCTCTTGGCAAGTATTTGATGTCTCTGTGTGTCTTTGGAATTATTATGAACAAGATTTTTAAGGCATTTTTGGTTTTTCATCTACAAGGTGGATTGTGACATTGTTCCTTAGTTTCCTTCAAGGAAGGAGCAAATCTATTTGGATAATGTTTCACAATATCAAGGACATGTGGATATGATGATCATGTATTTATGATGAAATACATGAAATGTAAGGCATTTTACTGGTTTCAAATATATTGAGATGTGAATCTTTGTGAATGTTAGTTCAATTGGACTCAGTACCCGATGGATTAGGCACTGGTTTTATACCAGAATTGCAGCAAAATCATTTTAATCAACATTTACTTTTCTATTTTAAGAGTTGTGAATGATTGTCAGATTTAGTGTGATGGGAAGGAATCCATCTCATGATTCACTGAAAGAAGTGAATCCAATAGGTACACCCATCTGAGCCTTTGAGCTTGAAGTGTAGGAGGATTTGTTTGATCCTTGTTAATTAGCCTTTTCTTCGACAAGGTCAGGGGAAAATGCTAACAGAATGGTGACTCCGTTGGGGATTACCGAATGTTAAATTCATTGAAAGAAAGATTCAAGTGACAAAATCTAAATTTTGTTTCAGATCTGGTGGAAGGATAGCTTGGAGGTGTTGTTATTGTAGTAATTATAAAGAAATATTTGTGCGACTTTGCCGGTTGGAGAGAACCCAAAAATAAATGTATGTGTCAAATAGCTTTTGTTGTTTGAAAATTTCCCTCCGCAAGGAGGTGGCAACTCTATGTTGTAAAGAACCTGATGGAGCTATCAAGAAGGTTCTAGATCTACTAAATTTCTATTCAAAGAAATAAGACCAGTAGTTACAATTTCCATCCAGGTAATCCTTATATTTTCATGTGAAAGAAAATTTCCTTATGAAGTGAAGTAACACTAAGAAAAGGAAAATATGGTGATAAGTTGAAATGCTTCTCAGTTGCTGAATATATTTTGTACACTTTTGAGAAGTATGTTTATATTTTGATCACATGCTCATTTGGGAGAGAAGTTAGTAATTCATTTAACCATGGGTTCCAGTCTGCCGCAACCCTATAATTTGAAGAGGGGTTTTAGTAATAAATTGTATGCAACTCTAAATTTTAGAGGTATTCATGGTTACCCAAATGCTTTTCCACCCGAAATTAGAGAAAAATTGCCTTGATTCAGGGGAAAGAGAGATGAGAATGCTGAGAAGCATTTGAAAAACTCCATGGAATTAATTGAGGACTTTGACATTGAATGTGAGGATAACGTTATGAAATTGTTTATCCAATCTTTGATAGACGATGCAAGGTGGTGGTTCTCCTATTTTCCTGAATGTTCTATCTCTTTGTGGGAGGAGTTAAGATCATCATTTTTGGAGTGGTTTGGTAAAATGATTAATCTAGTTGCAGCGATGAAGAATTTCATGGAGATAAAAATAAAAAATGGTGAGTTGATCCCTCATTTCACTCTCAGATTTGTAGAAATATTGGGTCAAATCCCAAAGGAGTTCAGAAAAAATGATGCTTTTTGTTTGGTTCTTTATTTTGAGGTATTTGATAAAACGATGAATTACTTGTTAAGAGATAAGCAGCCTAGAAATTTGCATCAGCCTTTTATAACAGCAATGAGCATTGAAAATAATATAAGATGTGGAATCATCCCAAGGGATTTTCCATCTACTGGAATTCATTGTCATAATATATCAAACATAGTAGATAGGTGTGGATTGATAAATCAAAATCAATTTCAAAGTATCTTTATCCCTGTTGATCCTAATAACTATGATTTAAATTTTGTTTTAAAACAAAATGTCGAAAGTAAAGAGGAGGCAAGTGCTTTATCAAACAATGATTTTGTAGCCTGAAGTGATGAAGTCCTATCATATTTTTTTGATGTTGATAGTGAGGATATTTATAAGAAATCAGTTGAGGAAGAAGACCCATGGATTCACAATGGCTCTGATTTTTTTCAGGATAAATTGATGGTTTATGTGCAGCCATCTGAAGAAAATGAAGACATGTCATATGCTGGAAATGATTGTGAAGAGGCTGAATTGTCTAAAATAGAGATGAATTCTATTTTTTCATCTTACAATGATAATAATACTAATTTTTCAATTTGTTTTCTTTCATCTTATGACTTGTCATGCGAAGTTACTGATCTTAAGAACCATGAAAATGAATATGAAGTTGCTACAGGTGGATCAATGTTGGATTTCTATGAACCGACCTTAGAAATTTTTTGAAAATAATTAGTGCTAACCCAAAAGGAATTTAATCATGCTGATGTTATCTCTTATAAAGCTGATTTACATCAAGGAGATGTGTGCCAAGATGATAATATGTACAATGAACTACCTGATGATTTATTTGAAGCTCAGTTTGAAATGTTTGGTGTGGAGCTGGGAGAGGATTCAGATTCTACTTCAGATTATTTTCTTCAGCCAGAGGTATGTTCATTTTTGCAAGCATGGGATGATGATGAAAGTGTTGATGCATTTCCATTTAAAGATGTTGAAATGAATCAGAAAGGACATGTCAGCTATTAGACAAAAAGTGAGTCTTTTCTTTTTCCAATTCAGCATGCTGATGTTTTTCAAGATAAGTCAAATTTGAAGCCACAAGTTGTAGTTTATGATTATTCTCTTGACTATTTGTGTAGTATTCATGAAGTTGAGCTAGAATGTTTTACATTTTGAATGCAGCTGGTTGAGTTTTTATTTGAACATGTAAAGGAGATTGATAATGAAGAATATCGTATTGTATATGAGTATTCACCATGCTTTGAGTATGAAGAATTTTTTTTAGATTATGGATCCTTTCAGAAAATGCATGAGTTTGTCACGCTACAAGTTGATGGGTGTAATGATAGAAAATAATATGAAAGTGGCATGAAATATGCAAATTTGCTTCAGAATGGTCGATTGTTTGGAAACAAGTTTTACAGAATGATCATATTGATGAATGATGATAATATGACATTTGAAAAAGGTAAATAATGATCTCAATTTTTTGATTGTGGGCCATTTGTAAATAATGTGTACATTGTATAGTTTCTTTATTTTCAGTTGTGTTTCGTGTGTGGTTTTCAATAAAGCTTCCCAGTTAGGAAGAGAGAAGAGGAAAATCTGATTTATTTTTGAATGGTTTGTTATACCAATGATTCTGAATTATCTTCATGCCCACATGGGGCATGCATCCCCAGAAGAATCCACTATTAGTACTCTCATATTTTGGAGAAATTTGGAGTGACTACACTAAAAATTTCTCTAACTGCAAATTGTTGCCCTAAGAAACTTGTGGTGAAAGACTATTTTGAATGCTTGTAGAAAGAGACCTAATGTTTTCTATGAGAAACCACTTGTAACATGTGTTCACCACGTATCATTTGGAAAATTAAATAGTTTCCAGCTATTAGTTTTGAGTTTTCACATGTTTTGGAGATAGTCATTTTGAGGCATTTACCCAAATCTGCATTTATGGATGTTTCCAGTTCTCACTAAGTGACCTACTTTGCAGGCTTGTATCTTTGACTAGAATGATACCCATAATGTAAGGATTATTACCAAGTGTTGTAGGCATGAGAGATAATCTCCATTTCAATTTTTAGACCTTCATGAGTTCATTTGCACAGTTTACCAAAGCCTTTCCGTTGGCATTTTATTCTGGTTTCCTGAGTGTCAAATGCAAAATTCTGAATTAGCCCACTTTGAGATTCCACAAAATGTGCCCGATTGAATGCCCTAAATAATTGAGTGTTCCCCTGCATTGAAAACATGAAATTGAACTTTCCTAAAGAATTTTTAGACCTTGGTCAATCTATTTGATCACTTTTCCCAACAAATTCCAAATCCAGTTTCTACTTTTTACTGTTTGGGTTCAAAAGTTTTTTTTAATGCTGACTTTGAGGATTAATTCCTGTTGACCCATCCACTGTCAGAAAAATCCAATTGAATTTATATATTCTATGTGTGAAAATGAATCCAAGTTCAAAGGTTTAGATTATAATTGTTTCTTTTGATTGGTTTGTGAGATTAAAACTAAAAGCATATTATGCAGATTTCCAGTGCGGGACAGAATAAAGTTTATTGAATGATCATTTTTAAAGAGTGATAATTTTCTATTTGAGAGTTGTTTTCAAGAAACAATTGTGGAATTATTCTCATGACATATAACTGTACTACTTGATCTGATGGTGAATTCTCAGAGATTGTTTTGGTAATCTTGCAATGACTGATCCAGATGAAGTTTATGTTGTTTCAGCATTTTACATTTGCACAGTACTTTGAATTGGTAAAGTTTGATTATTTGCATCTTGTACCTGAGGATGAATCCGGTGAAGCCCTTTTGCTTGCATATTCAATATTGATGAATGAGTCATTTCTCCAAGTGACAGATCTTCAAAAAGCAATATGATGACCTTTTAAGTTGCAGTTCTGGCAAGATTTGCAAACTCTTGATTGCAGCGTATAACGAAATTGCTCACTTTGCATATTATAATCTTTTAATATTGATTTTTTCAAGCTAGTCCAATTGGTGACCATGATCTGATGCTGGAGATGAATGCGTTTTCCTTTCCCCATATTTTCAAAGGGTTGTTTAATCATTTTTTGAGGCTAGTTCCAGAAGCTAGTTGCCATTAATGAGTGTAGTCTGCATAAATGTTCAAAATTATTAGAAAAAGCCAATTTGATGCTTTATGTTCAGATTGCACAAGGGCTTATACTTAGAATATGAAAGCATTCTTTAAGGCACATAAAATTTCTGATAGAGGACAAGGGAGCATTGCGAAATATGGATTTAAAAGTTATTAAAGCATATCCCAGTGAATATTGTATTGTTTCTCTAGCCACTTTGAGAAGTGAAGAAGTCCTCGATTTGGGAGCATATTTTAAAAGTTTTTAAAACCAGTACGCAATTGGAGAAACATTCATGATCTTTGCCAGCAAGCTCTCAGCCTATCTCATATGTGAGCTTTTCAAATAAGGTAGAAGCATCCATTGTGTAATGGGGAATGTCTTCTTTATTTGCAAGTGCCTTAATCAATATTAAATGTAGTGATGAAAACATTAAAAATGCATTAAAAAGTTTTCGTTAGAATGCTTAAATAAATATGGAAGAATACACAAGTCCTGCAAGATGTTTGTCAAAATGCCTCATCACCAAGTGCAATAGTTGCTTAATATACTATGAAGGTCCCACACATGGATGCTAGACAATGTCAGAACAAAGTTTTAAACTAATGCGTATAACAAAGTAATGTTGCCATGAGGGGATCCAGCACAATTAATGAATGAGACATGCTGTGCTAAAAGGTTTTTAAACATATTCAATGCCAGTATAATTCCACAATTTTGAAAAGGAGCTATGCATAGTATTGCAGCACAATACAAATAGAAGAAGAAACTTGGAATTAGCGCAAGTGAGAGAGGAGACCAAAGTCTCTACAGATGTGAAGATGAAGTCCACGCTAGGTAGTGCTATGAAGTGGAAAATGCCTGTGTAAGACATGAGCAAAAGGAACTTGTACAACTTTCCAGAACCCAGTGCATGGCTTGCTCTTTATGCAAGGTATGAAGGGAAGGATGTCTACAAAGTTTTTGTTTAAAGGAGGCCAACAAAAAGAAAGAAGATGCCATGCTGAAAGGGGATGAGCATTGGCATTAAAAAAATGCATAAACAAATGCATTAGCAAGTAGGGAAACCTGGGAAATATATGTGAGATTTGAGCTACGCATGGGCTACGATAATTAAAGACTTTTAAAACCATTTGTAATGTAAGATTACATAACTATTTGAAGAGGCTTGCGTAGCATAATAAGGAGACCAAGCAGCCTGCACTAAGAGAGTTTAAAACTACAAACAAATGCTTGCATAGGTCAATGGAGTATTGAACTAGGCTGTTAGGTCAATGGAAGTCAAAGAACCTAGCGCATAGGAATTTCAAAGTCTTGGCAATCCAAAAAGCTTGAGAAAACAACCAGCAAGGTGATAAAATATTGCAAGTCCAATGAAAGACATGAAGAAAATCGAGCACGTGCAGCCATTTTTGTGCATAGATAGTGAAAATGTTTAATCCCACATGCATAAGGTTTTTATTTTCTTTTTTCTTTTTATGTGTTTTTACTTACAACATAGTTTGAAGAAAGCATTCAAGACGCTCTTGGCGGGCCCTTGGCTGGAGGAATATAGTGCGTGATGGGACCCCAATTTTGGCGCCCAGAATGCAAAGACTTTAAAACTACATGGGAACTTAGTCCCACATTCACCCTGCAACTGTATTTCAATATGTTTATAAGGAAAAAGGCTTTCATAATGTATTTTAAGAAAGAGCTAGAGGCTATCCACATGTGCAGGCGCAACACCTCAATTTTTGTGCCAACAACGACCAAAGGGAAACCAAATTTTGTAGAGGGAGTGATATGATAGACATATGGCGACCAGTTGCACACTCATGGTAGAAAAGGGGGACTCAAAAAATGGCTCACAACTGCACGACCGATCCAGTCGCATAGTCATGCAAGGTTTCCAATGGAGAAAAAATGGTGTGTGAGCTCACGATCGAGCTAGTCGCTCAGTCGCCCAGGATTTGCAGTTGAACATAAAATGTTGGCGAGCGAGCGACTAAGCTCATTTCTCAGTCGCGCAAGATTTTCCAAGACATGAAAATTGCTCGCGAGTGGGTGACTCAGCTCGTCATGCACTCACAGAAGGTGGATTTTTAGAGCCAACTAGCAGGTGACACTTCACAAAATCTGGTGACTTGCACAGGAAAAGGGTAAAATGAGTTAAATAATCTGTTGTAATGTAAAATCAATGTTAAAATTGAAGAATGATATAGTTTAGACTATATTGATAAATTCATAAATTTAAATAATACACAAGAAAAAGAGTGATTCCAACAGATGGTCAAATTTTGTGCAAACATATAAGTGTCATATATCAACAGAAAGCTACCAGAGCAAGGATTTCATTTTTTAGATCAGATTCAGTGCAGGTCTCCACCTATTTAGGATATTTCATTTTGAATGCAAAAGGGCCATGTGTCACCAATTGAAGAGATTATGAGAGATGAATCATGCTTTCAGTTGAAGGGAGGGTAGATGGTTTTCCAGAGGACATAGAAAATCTTATTCTTGAGCAAAGATTGATGGTTCAACATGGAGATAGTTAATGAAGAGTTCAAATCTTCAGATATTTTGTAGGGAGGAAAGGTGTTGAATGTAGAAAGGATCAGGAATTGTTTCCCTTTCTCTATATCTTCTCTTTTCTCTATTATATAGGGGTTCCAACTTCTGAGAGTTTAGCTCTAGATTTTGATGTTCCGATATGCAAGTTCTATTTAAATTACTGTTATGATTTAGATCATTTGGTCATGTGTATAGATGGAAGCAATGTTTTAATAGTGAAATACACTTGGAACCTCTTTGCAAGCATTTGATATCTCTGTTTGTCTTTGGAATTCTTATGAACTAGATTTGTAAGGCATTTTTGGTTTGTCATCTACAAGGTGGATTGTGACATTGTTCCTTAGTTTCCTTCAAGGAAGGAGTAAATATTTTTGGACAATGTTTGAGAATATCAAGGAAATGTGGATCTGATGATCATGTATTTATGATGAAATAGGTGAATTGTAAGGCATTTTACTGGTTTCAAATATATTGAGTTGTGAATCTTTGTGAATGTTAGTTCAATTTGACTCTATACCCGATGAATTAGGAACTAATTTTATGTCAGAATTGCAACAAAATCATTTTAATCAACATTTCATTTTCTATTTTAAGATTTGTGAATGATTTTTAGATTTAGTGTGATGGGCAGGAATCCATATCATGATTCACTGAAAGAAGTGAATCCAATAGGTACACCTGCCTAAGCCTTTGAGCTCGAAGTGTAAGAGGATTTCTTTGATCCTTTTTAATTAGCCTTTTCTTTGAGAAGGTCAGGGAAAAATTCTAACACATTGAATGATTTCAATGGAGTTAATTATGTATTAATTATTTGATCCCAATCTGTGGCATGGAGCCAATCAGAAAATTGGAATACCCAAGCGGCATAAGCATTTGATCTTGATCGTTGATCTAGATCTAGATGCCAGATTCATAAATTATATCAGATTGCTTCTTAAACCCTAAGAATGTGTGTGTATGAGAGAAGTGTATGTGTACATGAGAGATGCGCAAAGGGTTATTTTGATAGAAGAAGCATAGATCTAGCAGAGTGAAAGAGCAGTGAGCAGTAGAGAAAATACATATTAGATTATTAGATCAGATAAGGTATTGGAAAGAGGAGATCCATTATCATCATCAGAATGCATAATGAAGGATCAATTCTTGAGACATTCTAACAAGTGTATCAAGTGAAACCTCTTAACATAGTGGCTCTAACAGACCTTTCTAAATCTCTTAATAGAGTTCTTACTTTGTTGCAATTTTAAATCCTTTTACAAGGTAGATTGTAATGATCTATAGCTCTTAATCGAAAAGACCTATAACTAGGTAGATTACATATTGTGATCAAAATTTGTATCCCTAATAGGCACACTTTATTTCTACAGTAGTGAAGATTTTGTGGGTGCCATCCCCACCCCAGTTTTACCTTATTGGGTTTCTGGGTTACCAAAATTCTATGTCTTGAGTTATTTATTTACTGTCGTGGATGCTAATAGTTGATATATCAATTACATTTATGTATGGTTGTTGATCAATTTTGTTTTAAAGGATAAAAGTTTTAAGATCCGATTCACCCCCCCCCCCCCTNCCCCCCCCCCCCCCCTCAGTATCTTGCTTTCCCATATTATATTTCCAACAATTGGTATCAGAGCTCAGTTCTCATACAAAAGGTTTTAATTAGCTTGAGAGTACAAATCTTGAGATGGAGATTTAGAAATTGGGTAAAGTCATTGAGAATCAAAGAATTGAAATTCAGCTAGCATTACATCAGCTTGAAACTGCAAGACAGGAACTAAAGAAGTCCTTGCAAGCAAGGAAATATTTGGCCAAACAAATGAATGATAATCATTATCAGGAAGAAGACACTACAAATATATTTTAGAATGGAAACTCTACTGAGAGAAATGGAAAAATTTCAGATCTACTGGAAAGGAACAATACATTATGTGAAGAAGTCAGAAACCTGAGAAGAGAACAAGAAATGCAAACAGTAAGACTATGTGAAGTAGTAGAACAAAAAAAGAAATTTGAAGATGAAAAATCTATGGCTGAAGAAGACAAAAGAATAATGATTGTTAGACTTGATGAAAGGACACATGAAGTACAAATGATGACAAACAATTAGGTTGACATGGTGAGTCAGCTACTGCTTGCAAATTAGGAGATCAGTAGGAAAGACATGGAAATTTTGAATCTGAGATTTGAGAACAGTCAATTGAAAGATGAATTGAGATTTGAGAAAGAACTTAATGTAAGATTGAACAGACCTAATGAAGCTTTGACTCATTTTGAAAACTTGATGGAAGCATCAAGGAGATCTAAATATTCTTCTAGACTAGGTCAAATTGAACAACATACATCTACTTAGAAAGGAGAATCATCTAAGATTGGTGAAAAGAGGAATTCAAAGTCAAAGAACAAAAAGCCTGTATGCCATCACTGTGGAAAATCAAGACACACAACAAACATCTACTGAAGCAAGAATGGTAAGTCCAATCCTAAACCTAAGTTAATTGGTTATTGCTTTAACTGTAAGAATTTTTGACATCAAGCACATGAATGTTGGGCAAAGGAAAATAATGCACGTCCGACACGTAGATTCAATGGGTATTATTACAACTGTAAAAAATTTGGACATAGAGAACAAGATTGCAGATCTAATACTAAACAACAATGGACATCAAAGACAAAAGAAAAAAAACCAAGGAAGGGTAACACTTACAATTGGGATTATAACACATGGCATAGTTGTCAATACTGTAGTGAGTATGGAAATGTTCTAGAAAAATCCATAAAGAAACACTTCAGAGGTAAATCTAAGAGTTGGATGATTGGAAGCCTAGTTTTCTATAATTGTTTTAAAATTAGTCATACTAGGACAGATTGCAAAAAAAGGGTACCTACTCCCACTATTGAGCAGATTAGAGCACAGATGAACCAAACATGGATAAGGAAAGTAGAACCATGCAACAGTGAAGCTACTGAAGCCGAGGTCACCCAATCCAATGGATCAGGTGATCCCACCATCACTAACAAATCAAAGAAAGGTATGTAAGGAACTATGTTTATATCTCATATCTTTTATTAGTTCCTAACATATAAAAGTGCAATAGTCCATATCTCCATATAATAAGATGCATTAGGAAACATTTTGAATTATGTAGCAAGAAAATTCAAAATTCACTATTGGTGTCGAGCAACAGTATATTTCTAATGTATGCTGAGTAAGTTTTGTTTGATGACCAAGAGGTAAGTGAATTTCATGAGTCGACCGAGGATAGTTGTTTGGCACTCACTCAATGGAAAGAACATTTAATGCTGACCTAAAATTTGACCGTTGGAGCCTATATAAAGGGAAGAGCTATTTCATTTCTTCTGATCATGTGATTAAGAATTTCATAAGAGCGATTGTGCATTTGTGAACTTGAATTCTGCAAATATTTTCAAAGATTTCTACGGCGTGCCTTCGGCAACCTCTTCAGTGGAAAGTGCAGATTTTTTTGCTTGCTGAGGTACTCTGTTCGTGATCCTTGAAACCCTATTTTTTGGAGAAAATGGCCGCAAGTTCTTCTGCACCAACTAAGAGAATGGAGAATGAGTTGCTAAATGTTCAATTGTTAAGGAGTGACACCTGTGCGCCTCCTAATTTCAGAGCAGTTCTTAAGAGTGCCATCAAGGGTGATTTAACTGGAGCCCTATCATCAATTCCACCGAAGGTACTCATGATTCATGATATTAGGTCATATTATATGTGCAAGATAAGTGAAGTTGGCGACCATGAGCTATGACAATCTTACAACAAATTGTGCAAAGATGGAGGCCTAAAACATAAACATAAACACTTAGCCAAGAGAGGATTAACTCATGCCCTAGACTTTCCAAGGGAATTCATAATAGAATAGATAAAGATTGTTCACATTCAAATACATGACATGTGTATGTGATGAAACCTAACCTATTGGGAGCATGCTCAGACATGCAAATGTTAGAGATATATATCAAATAACTACATTAAACATGTCTAAAATCATACTATCAAAAAACAACAACAGATCCATCACAACCTCTGATGAGCCAAACAAGTGCACCTAAGCCTTGTTGATTTGCTCTTAGAGAGGTTTGTGGGTGTGCTCTACTAACATAATACTTAAATCCCACTATTTGATTGAAAATGCAAACTAAGTGATTGAAATGAGTGAAAAACTCAAGAAACAAGTATTGAAAACTTGTCTCAAGCCTTCACCATGAATGCAAATGCAAGACTATACTTATGATGAAGATTCAAGAAGCTAAACTAAGATGATATGCAGAAGACAGTAGAAATAAGTTCATTTTCCATTATCCTAACATGTAATTTCTAGATTCAACTATGAACTAATGAGCATAAAACATGAAATACACTAAGAAATTCTAGAGCTATACTAGCATGATAACAATGCATAAATGAGAGATGATTTTCTCTTGACAAAGGCCTCTATTTATAGAATTTTTGGAGGAGAGAGAGGGCTTGGATGAGGTGGAGCTCATGTGGCATCTGCATAGGTGCCACATGAGGGACACATAAGCCATGCAAGAGGCCCACTTTGTTCACACATGTGTGAGTAACATTGGATGTGATGGGTCAAAATGTACTTAAAGTACACATGTGTGAGTAACATTGGATGTGATGGGTCAAAGTGTACTTAAAGTACACATGTGAAGGATCTTGTAAGAGGTGTAAGAGTGTGTAAGAGTTTTGGACCAATGAAACACTTTTGGAAAGTGTAAGGTGTCATCATAGGTGTAAGAAACCTTGTTGGTAGCAAATAAGGATTATTTAGAAAAGTCAATTTTTGAAAATTTTCTCACACGTGTGAGAAAATAATTAGGACTAATTGGTGTAGGAATCAAGAAATAAGATTAATTAACCTTAGTTAATTAATAGATAGGTCTATTTGATGAGAGTGATGGCAGGTAGGGTGGGATCTAGGTTCAAATTAGCTTAATCTAAATTTAAAATTTAGATTAATTTGGTTTAGTAGAATTTAAGTCATGTGAAGGAATAAATAAATTAATAATTTGTTTAAAGGGAATCAATGAGGGATAATGTATTAAATAAGATTTAATACATTAAAAAGGGGGTAGTATTTAAATTAAATTCAAATACTAAGAAAAGTGAATCATATTTAATTAAATAAATTTAATGAAATAGATAGAAGAATATAACAAATATAATTAATTAAAATTAACTATAATATTATGGGAATATTAATTAAATTAATATAAGGACAATTTTGGACATCTATATTTTGCCCCTCTTTGATGCGTCATCGAAAGTGACATTGCGTTAAAGAAAAAAAAATAAGATGCCTCAGAGAGGTCAGGAAACCTATGGTAGTGAGAGTGGAGGAGGGTGCCCCCTCGAGAAAATAATAGGAAAAAATATAATTTTTTAATAAAATTTTCTTGAAAAGGCAAGAAAACGGGGAAAGTAGACCAATTGCATGGCGTGTCCAAAAAAAAAGGAGGAAAAACGAGGACTGAAACGGGAAAAGGGGAGACCAACAGAAGAAATGGGTCCCAAGGGGCTATAAATAGTCCATCGGGGCCCATGAACAAGTCACTTTCACTCACAAAGAGCAAAAAGAGAGAAGAAGAAGAGAGAAATGGTAGTGCAACGAGAGTGAGCACAGCTTGGGGAGGACATTAGGGTACACTAGTGACCTGCGGATGCGGGACCACCGGTGAGTAGTCGAGCACCAACTCTATCATTTATGCATTTATTGTTTTGGGAGGGTAGAAAGGTGTAATAAATGCTCCAAAATAGATGCGCAATGTAGACGGTGATCGCCTAACTGCCTTGTGCACAGACGATGATAGACAGACTATCATCCTTGTAGATGACCGATAGGCGACCAACGTCTGCGCAGACAAAGATCGATCGATCTTCGTTTGCGAGGGCAAGGGGAAGACAAATGGCGCAGTGGAGACGGTGATGTATGGACACCGCCATCTACGCAGCAAGGGAGGTGGTGGCCTAAACCACCATCTCTACAGATTGATGTCTGTGGAGATCCACCATTTTTGTAGACTAGTGAGGGTCAACTATCGTCTATGTGGATTGACCCAAAAAGGGAAGGAAAGAGAAGAAGAAGAGAAAAGACAAGGGTCCAGGAGCATTTTTCGATGCCTCAGACGGGCCTAGGACATTTTTTGATACCCCAGCATGCTATCTGATTGCTAACATTTGCTTGCTGACTATAGGAGGAGACTATTACATTTCAAGTCAGGGAGTGCTATCTAGTGACCATGGAGCTGGAGTAGCACCTGACAGTGGCAGAGTGGGGATAGGTGACTTTGTGTGGACTCGAGCATGTGTGGCATTGGCTACATATTTGAGCGCATAATGCGCTCATGTCTACACTGATAGAGAGGTGGCACAGTACCACCTCGAGCTTCCACTTCCCTACAGGGGAAGCGATTATCACCCTCCATGATGTATGGAGGATCTATAGAGTGCCCATTCGGGGGCTCATACCAGAGTACTACATGGAGGGGTCACAGCCCTATATGGAGATGGCCCTGAGATGGAGTTTTACAGATCTGTCGATTACATGACAGTGGATGTCGTGGATAGGAGCTATGACCATGGAGCCACAACCACGGTGACTGGCGCTATATCTAGTGGGGTTGATAGGGGGATGTCTCATGCCTAATCATGCAGGAGAGGGGTTTCCCATAGGCTGGGAATGAGTGCTGAGTAGCATGGTAGAGGATGGTGACCAATACTGCTAGGGATACGTCATCCTTGGCCAACTATATTATAATATCTATATGTGCACCTACCGCAAGGGTAGGGTGCTAGGTCCTTGATGTATGCTCTTATTAGTATGGGCATGGAAGCATATTGCAGTCACACGACCGATCAGACATCAGGAGACTTAGGTGCCATATGAGCCCTTTGTTTGTAGGTATAGGTCGCCGATCAGTTATGAGGCCACAGATTAGGTGGGATACTAGTGCAGGAGACTAGATGAGATGGGGGATATACTGTGGGCACCCTATGCAGGATGTGAGGCCTAGGGCCATGAGACCCCATAGCAGGTTGGGTATGCTGAGGATGGATTCTATGACTCATACTATATGAGGTTTGTGCACACTTACTACTAGCTTTTTGGGAGGATGGCTTATATGATATCATGATATATGCCATCCAGGGTACAAAGGTAGATGGGCCAGGTGTAGGAGTCAGTACCAGACAGGTTTCCACATCCATTGGTTACCCGAGAGGTAGGGAGTGTATGGGGGATGGGTGCAGATCCTCAGATAGCCTGAGCATCATTCATGGGCATGATCAAGGTCCCCTAGATCAGGGCTCAAGAGTCACTATAGGATGCAGAGGTAGTTCCTACATATGCACAGTGGTGGGCTACACACAGACCTGTGAGACTGATAGTGCTGGGGGTCATTCCAGAGGATGAGAAGCCAGGGGATGGAGGAGATAGAGGAGGATAGGGGGATGATGATGATGAGGGAGGAGATGGAGGGGCTTGAGGGAGGAGAGTCTAGCCTAGGGTGGTAGTACCAAGGCAGAGCGGGCAGGCGCAGATACCAGTAGGCGGGTAGCCACCTATCATGCCCAATGTATAGGTATAGGGGAAGAATCCACTAGAGGGATAGGGACCACCAGTGGGCTACATAGCCCAGGAGACACATGACATAGTCGTAGCAGAGTGAGATAACCTATGGACTGAGCTGGGGAGACTACAGGGACTATTGGCGACATCTCAGGTGACTGAGGTGAGCGCACAGGCTGAGATTCTACAATTACAGGGATTATTAGCCACAGCATAGCCTACAGCCAGGAACCTTCAAACAGAGGTGACCCGGGTATAGAGGGAGCTATCAGCAGAGATAGCTTGAGGGGACAGTGCATAGCAAGCACTGGACATTTTACAGGCTCGGGTGGATATCGGGGAGTTTGTTGTGATAGAGGAGTTTGGGGACCACAAGGAGGAGCTGGCAGCTATGTCAGCACAGATAGAAGCTCTGACAACAAAGCGGGATTTAGCACGGAGATGTGCCAACGAGTATAGGGCAGACCATGATATAGCACGGCTATCAGGCAGTGCAGCAAGGTTGGGTCAGATGATGACCGATGTTATGGTTACCCAGAGAGAGGCAGGATGCAGAGGCTGAGAGGCCGAGTATTATATGGGGATTTACCATGGAGCAGTGCCAAAGGAGGCATGAGAGCCTACATATTCTAAGATGGCACAGTCAGAGAGCACCGACCAGGCATCACAAGGATCAGTGGGGTTACCGCCACGTCCCAGCAGGGGAGTAGGACCATCGCAGCCACTGCCATGATGCTTCTCAGACTTTTTGGATACACAGTTTTG
>MU223655.1:1805124-1831534 GCA_018584345.1 Thuja plicata
CCACAAATCCAAGCAAGATGAATCCCAAATCCAAGCAAACCTCCTCAAAATCCCAATCACCTGATTTCTCCTTCTCCCTAATTGAACAACCTTCAAAAAGGCCTCCAATACAAAGATATAGATAATCAAAGCAATTAGGTTTTCAAAAATTGAAAACCCTAAAGGGAAAATAAATTATCTAATTATTAATCAAGATAATTCCTTTATTTTCAATTCTACTTAAAGCATGCAACAGGAACTCAACTTTAATATAAAAGCAAAGTGCTAAATTGAAAATGCATGAGATAATATTTCACTTAAATAAATCAATTAACCATGCAACTTAAAATGATATTCAATAATTCAACTATGGACAATTAATTACAATTAATTAAATTTAATATTTATTAAATCTCAATTATTTTAATCAAGACTTAATAATTAAATCAATTAATTAAATATAGGCATTTAATTAATATTTAACTATTAAATAACCATATATTTCATATATCAATGTTTTAACCTTACTACAGGTGCAATAATTAACATTAATATTTACCATGAAAATTCATCAAATAAATCAAGCTAAAAGCATCATCAAATCACCTAAAACTCATCCAAATAGATAATCAACTGAAATAGATAAACAACTGAAACAGAAACCCAACACACACAAACAGGTTCACGAATCCACGTCACTTGACGGATTCAAACACTAGGGTAGTCAATCAGATTCTTTGTCCATCAATAGGACAAAATATGGGTTTAGGGTATAGATTTGGACCTGAATACTATCTCCCCTCTCTTACCATTGAGATATTGCGATAGGCCACGCTCACTCCTGCCAATTCAGGGAAGGCGTAGCCCGGTACCTGCAAACCTGTCATCACAAAGATGAGCATACATGCATATCATATAGAAAAAAATGGTTTAGACCAGTTTATCATGTGGATCTCACCGAATCAAGTAACCACGACTCTCGCCCATACCATATCAAGCACGTCAAACAATAATGCAAAACATATAAATGATCCATGTGCATATAAAACTAGGGTCAGTATTGTCAGAAAACCATAATCGAAATGACATCCTAACATATACATCAACATCGTGAAATAACCATAAATCATATGCAAATAGGAGATATAACACTCTAAGTAATGAATCAATAACATACTGAAACGTGAAACATAAATATCCTCTAATCCATCTGAAATAAATGACACCTACAAGAAAAAGGCCTAAAAGATTTCGACAACCGAACCAGAAAATCAAACCAAGAGGTGGGTATTACAGTGGGTAATGTTGAACTTCCTACATAGCTCTGTTACATCCTTGTTCTTGAAAGGTTCTCCATTATTAGTAACAATGTCCTGAGGAATGCCATAACGACAGATAAGATAGTTCAAAATAAACTTCAAAATTTATTTTCCAGTAGTGTAGGTGAGAGGAACAGCTTTGACCCACTTGGTAAAGTACTCTGTAGTAGCCAGGATGTATTTATGGGCATTGGATGAATTAGGGATAATTTGGCAGACAAGGTCAAGACCCCATCATGAAAAGGGCCAGAGGGTGATAGTGGGTTGGAGTGATTGGGAGGGAGCGTGTATCAAATCATCATTCTACTGACAAGGTATACACTTCTTCACATAGTTGTAGGCATCTTTCTCCATAGTAGGCCAGTAATATCCAGTGCGTAACAACTTTTTGGCCAAATTAATTCCACTAGAGTGGGCCCCATAGATTCCTTGATGTACCTCCTCCAGGGAGATTTTTGCTTCATCAGAATTCAGACACCTTAAAAGAGTTCCATCAAAATGCTTTCGGAAGAGGGTATCAGTAAGGATTGTGTATCGAGAAGTGCGGAAAATGAAAGTTTTACGTTGATTGGGGGTTAAAGTAAGCGAGGTATGTCCATCACATAGGTAGGAATACACTTCTTGGTACCACGGGGAATTGGGATCAGCAATCTCACATACCATTTCAGAATTTGGCTTGTCATAGGTAGGGACCGTAAGATTCTCAACAATAAATTCACACCGTGAGTTGTGTTCTAGCATAGTGATCAAGGACCCAATTGTTGCCATGGCATCTGTTGCTTTATTGTTCGTGCGAGGGATCTGTTGGAAGGTTAGTTTAGTGAAATGCATCTTGAGATCTTCAACTGTCTGGTGATAGGGAAGCAACTTGTCATCCTTCATTTGATATTCATCCATAACTTGTTTCATAACCAATTGTGAATCACCAAGTACCAATAGAGTGAGAATCTGCCATTGTATGGCCTGTCAAAGTCCAAGTACAAGGGCTTCATATTCTTCAATATTGTTGGTACAAGGAAACTGTAATTTGAAATATTTAGGGATGAGATCCACTTTTGGTGTAACAAACAAGATTCCTGCCCCTGATCCTTTCTGAGTGAAGGATCCATAAAAATACAGCTTCCATGTGTTATATGCTGAATGTAGACCTCTGAATTCAACACAAACACAACATAGTCTTTACACAATCGCTCAATTCACAAAGACAAACATGAATTGTTTGTTCTGCAAATTCAGTTGAGGCGACATGTTGCCCCCTAGTTAGTTGTGGATGTTGAGTTTTACCCTCAGAACGAGAGCCAACAACCTGACCATTGCTAACATGGAGGATTTAAGAATGCAAGATTAGAAGAATTTTCATTAATCTTATGAAATCTGCAACTAGTCTATGAGAAAATGCTCTTAATCTATGAATTGAGAAGCAATTTATACTATGAATGCAATTTAAACTAATCTGAGAATGAATTGAAACTACTCTATGGAATTAAAATGCAATTAATCTAAGAAAGAAAGTGCTTTTAATCTAGAAATGAAATGCTTGTAATCTATGAAAGGAATTACTTCTAAGCTAGAATTGAACTTGAAATGGATTTAAGAAGCTTGAAAGTACCAAATTGAGATGTTAGATAAATCATAAATGAAAACTAAAACATCTTCAATTCCAATTAAAACTAGCCTAATTATGCAAATAAAGCTTGAAACATGAAATAATTGAAATCCAAATTGACTATAATATTGATGCTCTCTAAAAATCATCCTCTCTAATGAAGAAAAAGAGTCCAATTTATAGAAAACCATGGAAAGAGAGTGAAGAGTTTCTTGAAAAGAAATAGTAGTCTCTTCATTCTCTTTTGAGACAAATATGCAAAGATTAAATTTAACTAAAAGGGTGAATTATTGCCACATAAGTGTCCTTTCCCATGAAATTATGGAATTCCTTTTTGAGGATAATTCATCCAATAATTACATAACCTTTCAATTCCTTTTATGTATATTAGCCAAAGGGGTGGGAATTGATTTAATTAAAAGCACTTAGGACTTTTAGATTTAAATCAATTAATCAAAAGGTTTTTTAGCTAATAATCATTGAGAATTTAGGAATTAAATGTAATGTAAGATTTATGCAAATTTACGTTTTCTGCATTTGAAACTCAGTCAATTAAAGTCAATTAGGAGAAGAATTTGCCTAATACAATAGGACTTCGAAGGTAAGAAAATGCACCAAAATTGATTAGATTATTAGGTGCCAATTTTGGGGTGTTACATTTTTCCCCTCTTTGAATTGATGTGCGAGCAGCGCATTGATTCAAAGAATTGTCTGAAGTGAAGATGAAGATTTTGGAAGTCTAGGTTAGATTGTGAAGACACCAATCAGATTAAGAAGTAGAATCATTTGAGAAAAGAATGGAATCGGGGTTAGATTGCTCCAATGTCCACTAATAGCTGATGAAGATCTAGGACTATCTTCAGAATCAAGGTTAGATTTCCCCAATAGGAAGGTAAGCCCTCCGAGATCTAGGTTAGATTTCCTAGATAATGGTTTAAAGAATTTTTGAGAGTCATCTTTAGAATAAAGTGTGACTTTCAGGAATTAGGGTTAGATTGCCCCAATACCCAATGAGATTTCAAGAATCATCTCCAAAACGAAGCTTAGTCTGCCAATGTCTAGGTTAGATTGCCCAGACACTGGTTAGATTGATATCTTTCACAAGACTATCCCTAGAACAAGGCTCAACCTTTAGGAGTCAGGGTTAGATTGCCCCAATACCTGTCTCAAAAGACAATCAATTTAGGACTATCTCCAGAATGAAGCGTGATCCTTGAGGATCTGAGTTAGATTGCTCAGATACCTAGCAAGATAAGTGACAAGATGTGAGATCATGGAATATCCAATTTTGACCATAAGGTATGAAAAATTGAATATGCCCCAAGTGATGAGATTCCCTTAGTGATGGGGACTTTTGATTCAAATTAGGCTGATTCGAGAATGATGCGAAAAGATTCAATGATGCAATCATCTTGCCCCCTCAAGAGAGAAATCAAAAGAAGACACATCATAGTGATCAGAGTGAGAAATCATAGAAAAAGATAGATCAATAAAGATCATAATCAATTTAGAGCGATTGAGAGGTCTTGTTGATTAGGTTTGACCATAGTTGACCAGAAGTGACTAGAGTTGACTTTGATGAAAAGATTGCAGAATCTGAGAAAATGATGACAAGAGATAAGCCTGACAAGAAACCAACATCAGAAAACTGACTGCACAAGCATCCAATCACATCGGTCCCAAAATTTTTAAAACATGATTTTGAGCTACTTAGGAGTGTCAGATTCCAATTTTGATCACGAAAATGGATTTAGAATGGTCCAATTAGCCAAGGGTGCAATTTTCACGGAAAATGGAGCACTTTGAAAAATTAGGTCAAAGGCTATATAAGGCCTAGAGGGGTCATTTTCAAATCATTATTCACCTTTGACTTTAGCGATGGTGAGAGCTCCAGGTGACATTAAGAGTATTCCTGTGCACATGCATCGATTTGAGTGCACCTGATGGCACAACCGACCAGCGGAGTATGACACACCCGTGAGTATTCATAACTGGATCTTGTAATTCTGCAAAAAATTTATCATTTTTTAGCGTTAGTGAGTTTTTTAAGAATTTTAAACCATGTCTCACCAAATCTCGCATGAGGAAACAATTTCCTTGCGCCGAGCTTGATCACCTTTCGTGCGAGGAAACTGAATCCTTGTGCGGGTTGGGGATTTTGCGCGTAGGCCCCTCCCCAGCACTCACATGAAGAGCGCACGTACGCCACATGAGATTCCTAGAATCTCACGTGAGAACACATCCCGCCTTACGCGAGCCAGAAGGCTCGTGCGGGACCAGAGTTTCCTCGCGTGAGAAAAGAGTTTTCTCGCATGGGAAATTGACAAAAAATCAAAAATTATTATTTTTCTTGCATCACAGAGTCAACCAGTTGAACTGTGTGTAGAATAGTTCCATAGCTGCATTTGTTGTCTTTTTCTTTTAAAATCGTCATTGTTGAGGTACTGATCCAATTTTATCCTTTTGTGTTGCAGGTTGATCTCCCAGACATTGGTTTCAGGTCCCATCATCCTATCATGGGTGAGTTATTGCAGAGATTATCAAATGCTGACAGGGCCCACATTGATGGGCTGGGATTGACATATCTACGTGATGTACCCGATATTTGGGTAAATCACAGATTACTTGGGGCCCTGGTTGAGCATTTAGATTCAGAGACAAATACTTTCCATCTGCCATAGGGAGAGATGATGGTGAATCTGGAGGATGTATACCAGATTTTGAGAGTGTCATTCCATGGAGCTTGTGTGGAGTATTGCATGTAGCCGAGAGATGGTACACAGGCTTTGAGAGCCATTTTTTAGGATCAGTTGGTGGTGGGCCAGGCCATCTCCTGGGAGGAGCTGATACGTACTTATGTCCAAGTTTACCCATTGGTAGTTGTTCTTGCATTATTTTTGAGCTGTCATCTGGTACCAAATCGTGGTCAGCATGATTTGGAGTGCGGTTGGGGTATTATGCTCTAGAATATGCTAGATGTGCCCATATTTACTTATGGATGGGGTGAGTGCATACTTGCACAGATGTATCATGAGATGCACAAGATCGTGTATCGAGGTGCCCACACTATGGTAGCAGGAGTAGTTATGTTGCAGATCTGGGCTTGGGAGCACCTTCCCATGTGTAGGCCAATTTTTCATGATACGTGGCAGCCATTAGAGCTGTATATTTACAAATACAATGGTTTGATGACCCAGCCCACGCTAGGTAAGACTGAGTAGTGGCGCACATAGATTGATGATATGGCTGCAATGATATGGTGACCATGGGCAGCTACTGAGGTCTGGGATGATGCTCATCATAAGTTGTCATACATGTTTTGTTTGCATCCTCTGATAGGGTGTACCATCACAGTGATTAAGCATTTCTTACTTACGTGTGTGTTGCGCCAGTTCAGGAGGCCTCAGAATGTTTCTCTTGAGTATTGTACTTATGCCTGATTCATCGATGAGATTAAGAAGGGTTGGCAAAGGAAGGTTGACAGTGGGCATAGCATGATAGATGCCTGAGTACCACCATCCCGATGGGATTATATGGTAGCAGTGACAAATGCAGGTGTGACACCTGCATATAGAGACCAGCTATTAGCACATCCATTTCCTAGGTTCACATCTCTAGTGGGCCAGATTCCTTAGGTGGTGCAGCCACCACCACAGCAGCAGGCATAGTAGGTTCCTCCTCCAGGACAGCAGCCGTAGGATTAGCAGCCACCACTTCAGCAACAAGAGAGAGTGGTACATCCATGTACACATCAGACTGATATCCCTGTGAGGCCCATGTGATCAGATACAGGTGTTGGGCCTAGTGGCAGCCAGGATAGAGCTACAGAGCAGAGAGATGATACCATCATGTCCGATGCAGTTATGATTGCTCCTCTAGTAGGCGGCCAGGTGACTCAGCTACAGGAGGCTCTTTGTAGAATGAGAGAGAGAGAGAGAGAGTACGGAAGACATAGAGGGAGCATGATGACCTCCATACAAAGGTAGTTATCTAAGATACCTAGATATCAGAGTGGGAGTGGGAGGTCTGAGAGATGTAAGAGGCATTGGCTCAATCTCAGCTAGAGACTAGATATGAGGCTACCCAGGCTGCTTATTATTATGCTACCGATACTCTTGCTGTTCCTAAGGCAGCAGATTAGATTTTACCTTTTTCAGAGTATGTTGGTGCTCGGGCTGTTCTATAGGGACCACCTCTGGGTCCTCTTCCTCAGCAACAGGGCATGCCCCCACCTCCAGCTCCTCCAGGTGGTTAGGTTATGATGTATTTTGTACCACTATTTTGACCTATTGTGCTCGAGTAGCACCCTTGTACATTTAGACCGATCGATATATATATGAGCTCAATTTTTGGCATCATTGTACATGTGTATATATTGCTTTAAATGTGTATGTTTTATGAGATGATTTCCTATATGATTTAGATGTATGGATTAGAAATGTATGCAATGGATGAATATGCAAATGTTTATGCACATGTTTTATTGATGTATGAAAATGCTATGATAGATGTTAGATGGATAAATGCTATGTATGATTTGATTTATGCTTATAATGGATGCACATTTTTATGGATATACGTATGCAAATGAATTTATGGAATGCACTTCTTGAAAATTAATGGAATGCAATGAATGTAATGGTACTAATCATCTCATGCAGGGCATTCACAATATACAATAGATACTAGCCAAAAGGACGCGCATGAAGATCGAGAATGAGGACCAGACACTCATGCAGTCAAGAAGAACCATGATGAAAGATGAGGACCTTTGAAGAATGAGAAGATAATGAAGAGAACACCAAACTACCATGATGCAAGCCTAAAATGTGAATGCAAGCCTACAATGCAAATGCAAGCCTAAGCTAAATGCAATCCTAGGACTTTGGTTGTTGGACTCGTCATTTTTATCATCATCGGGTGCTTTGGATCATCGGAGTCAATACAATCCTTACTGGTGCCGCTGCAACCATAAGAATATGAATATGACTTTCATCAGATAAAATGTAGGAAACAAATGTAAGCACTGAAGGCACAAAAGCCAAGGTGACCTGAACATTGTTTCCAGTTTGATATAGTAAAAGTTCACAAATAAACAAACATAGCAATAACAGTCAAGGAGATAGTTTCAACCTCCCCTTGGCGTACAAATAAACAAGATCGAGGGATGTGAGGCTTTTTCACCTTAATTCAGAAGCTCTTATCACATACACCCTATTTGTTTGATGTTTTCGGATCATCGAAACCACACCAACAAGCAGTAGTCAAAGAAAATATCAATGAAATCCATAAGAACATACAACATACCAAGAAAGAGTCAATCATATCTCAGCATGTTTCAAAGTTTATGAATGTGTCTATGTTTAGAGTGTTGAGAAACACCATTGTGCTTGTGAGTGCAATGTGTTTGATTTCTATTGAGAGATGTTTACGTTGTGAGATGTCCGAGATGTGTTAAGAAACACAGATGTATCCAAAGAGAGTGTTGAAAAACACTATTTGATTAAGGTGTTGAGAAACACCATTTTGTGCCAATAGAGAGTTGTCCTTCAGGAATGACAAGATTACTGACTCAATTATAAACTGAAGTGCGATAAAAATGGGGAGCCATGCCCCCAAGTAAGGAATGGATCGAAGCCGAGCAAAACGGATAGTGAAACAATGCAAGAAATCTCATCAATGTAGCGGCAGTAGGCAGAATCAGTGAGAACCACTGGTGACTATTATAAGAGATTCTCAAGCATAAATATTGATAATGAGATCAAAGCATCAGTAGGAAGACGCAGTGAGATCCACTGGTGACTGATGCAAAAGAGAGTCTCAAGAAGAGACGAAGCGCCATGAGACATCGACAGGCAGACTCAGTGAGATCCACTGGTGACCAATGCAAGAGGAGAAGAACTCCAAAAGATAAGACAATGGCCCCTAGACTAGGAACATTCCCCTGAGTATGACCAGTTTCAATTCATGTGAGGTCAAGAAAAATCTCAAAGATGACTGAAAGAAAATGCACACTAAAGCAGGAAAGCGAACTAAACCTAGAAAGTAAACTGAAGCAGGAAAGCAACTAATGCAGGAAAGCAACTGTAAGAAATTCAAGACATGTTGCAACAGATAAAGTATTGTGAAACAAGAGGTGCCTATTTACCAGGTTTTCATCAATGGCACATTTTTCTCTTTTTCTCTTTTTTTGTATTTTTCAATTTTTCAATTTTTTGTTCTTTTTCTTTTTTTGATTTTTTTGTATTTTTTGAATTTTTGAATTTTTTTTGATATTATCAAGGCACCTGTTTACCAGGTTTTCACCAGGATAATAGATACATCAAAGCACCTATTTGCCATTTTTTCACTAAGATGATCATTTTTTCAGGACATTTTACATTTTTTAGGATTTTCTCAAAAATAAAGTATGTACATGAGCATGCAGAACATATCTCAACTGTAGAATTTTTTCAGGTGAAGAGCATTGATGGGCTCTTTGAGTGGTTCACCTTCTATAATGGAGAGTTGATAATCATCAGACCGAAATACTACAATAATGATATAAGGACCAAGCCAATTTGGCTCAAACTTCCCTTTCTGAGTCCACTGTTGTTGATTTTTAGGATTCTCTCTCAGGATGAGATCACCTGTTTGGAAGTCTCTTGGTCTGAATTTCTTATTATAGCTCTTTGATATCGTCTTTTGGTATGCTCTGAGATGATCAAAAACCACCTTCCGACATTCATCTAGTAACTCAAGCTCTTGAAGCCAAGATATTCTCATGTCATTATCTATAACGAGGCCTTTCAAAGAGACTCGCAATGTAGGAATCTCAACCTCAATAAGTAGTATAGCATCCGTGCCATAGACTAAAGCAAAGGGCATGGCCCTTGTTGGTGTTCTGATACTGGTGTGATAGGCCCATAAAGTTGGATTTATCTGGAGGTGCCAATCCCATCCAGACTTGTGTACCTTATGGTGCAGGATCTTGAGAATTGGTTTGTTAGAAGCTTCAGCTTGCCCATTACCCTGGGGGTAATAAATAGAAGACCAATGTTGGATGATCTTGAACTTAGCACATAAATTTGTTAGATCTTTATTCTTGAACTATCCCCCATTGTTAGTGATAATAAAGGAAGGTACACCATATCTACAAATAATGTAGTTTAAGATAAACATAGCTACAGATTTTCCATCATCTACACTAAGAGGCACTGCCTCAACCCATTTAGTAAAATAATCCATAGCAGTCATGATGTACTTGTGTCCTCTTGAGGAAGATGGATATATCTGACCTACTAAGTTGAAAGCGCACTGTTGAAATGGCCAAAAGGTGATAAAAGGAATGAGTTCCTTAGCTGGAGCATGAATGAAGTTTTCATGGAGTTGGCATTTCTTACAAGATTTGGCAAACTGCGTAGCTTCCTTCTCCATATCGGGCCAATAATAACCATTTCTAATAAGCTTACAAGCCAGTTTCAGGCCATTTGAGTGAGAACCACAAATGCCTTCATGTACCTATTCTAACACGCGTTTAGACTCATTAGGTTCTAGACACCTAAGGAGGGTATTGTCTAGACCCCGTCTATACAAGTCATTTTCTATGATGATGTACCGTGAAGCACTACAGATTAGATGGCATTTTTCATTTCAAGTATATGTGTCAGGAATAGTTTGGTTATGGAGATAGGAGTAGATGTGGTGGTAGCGAGATGAATCATGTCCAATTACTCAACAGACCATCTGGGAGTTAGGAGAGTCATAGGCAGGGTAGCATAATGTCTCCACTAGGAACTCGTGTCTGAAATCATTCTCTGGCATTTGCAACATAGAGGCTAGAGTAGCCATAGCATCAACTACTTTATTATCCACCTAAGGAATTTTTTGAAAAGTAACATGTGAAAAATAATTCTTAAGGTTGTCAACCATCCTTTTATAGGGTACCAACTTTTCATCTTTTGTTTGATAAGTATTGTTGACTTGATTGATAACTAGTTGTGAGTCTCCAGAGACTTTTAGTTCATCCACTCACCATTCAATAGAAATATTGAGTCCATTGATCAAAGCTTCATACTCAGCGGTATTATTGGTACAAGGAAACATCATTTTATATGCCTTCGGTAAAGAGTACCGCTGAGGTGTGATAAACAAAATTCTAGCTCCTGACCCCTGTTGGGTGAACGAACCATCAAAGAACATTGTCCATGTTTGATGCGTGAGAATAATAATGGACTCATCTGGGAATTCCATCTTTAATGGTTGGTGATCTGTAAGAGGTTCTTTATCCAATTGGTCCGCAATCGCCTGTCCTTTAATAGCTTTTCTCTCAACATATACAATATCAAACTCACTGACGAGCATGACCCATTTAGCTAGTCTACCTGTGAGGGTAGCTTTACTGAATAAGTATTTCAATGGATCGATCTTTGCAATTAACCTTATAGTGTGAGACAACATGTAGTGTCGTAGCTTCTGGGAAGCAAACACCACTACTAGGCAAGCCTTCTCAATCACTGAATAATTCATTTCGTAAGAGACCAATGTGTTGTTGATGTAGTAAATGGCTCTTTCTTTCTGATTTGGATCTTCTTGGGCCAAGAGAGCACCCAAGGATGTTTCCATCACTAAGATAAAAAGGATCAAAGGCTTCCCCTGAATGGGAGGCATCAGTATGGGTGGATTAGCTAGATACTGTTTAATCTATTGAAACCCTTGTTCACACTCTTTGTTCCAGTCATAAGTCACACCTTTATGTAGAGTCTTGGTGAAAGGTTGTGACTTATCAGCTAATTGTGAGATAAACCTCTTGATAGATTGAATTCGACCTTGAAGACCCATGATTTGTCTAATATTACGGGGTGGTGGCATTTCCATTATAGCTTGTACCTTTACTGGATCCACCTCAATTCCTTTTGCTGAGATAATGTAGCCAAGTAATTTTCCAGAAGTAACCCCAATTGCACATTTCTTAGGGTTTAGACACAACCTAAATTTCTCCATATGATCTAGTATAGGACCTAGATCAGTGAGATGTGTTTTTCTATCCATACTCTTGGCAAGTGTATCATCCACGTAGTCCTCCATTGTCCTATGCATCATGTCATGAAATATTATAGTAACAGCTCTTTGATAAGTATCCCCAACATTGTTTAAACCAAAGGGCATAACATTCCAACAAAATTTACCCCATGCACAAGTAAAAGTTATTTTCTCTTGGTCTTCTAGCACAATTTTGATCTGATTATAGCCAGAAAAGCCGTCCATTAAGGAATACATCTTATATCCCGCTGTCATATCCACGATCATGTCAATATTAGGAAGTGGAAAATCATCTTTAGGAAATGCCAAATTTAAATCTCTAAAGTCCGTGTAGACCCTAATAGATTTGTCATGTTTGGTTACTGGGACAATATTAGAAATCCACTCTGCATAATCAATCGCTTGGATGAACCCAACTTTTAGAAGTTTTTCCAATTCTGCCTTGATCAGTAAAGCTACATGCGGATCCATCTTTCTAAGTTTTTGTTTGATAGGTTTCACACCTGGTGCTATTGATAAGTGATGCATAATGAGATCAAGATCCACACCTGGAATGTTAGCATACGTCTATGTAAAATTTATCTTTTTCTCTTGGAAAAATTCTATAAATTCCTTAAGTTCCTCTGTAGATAATGACTTGGCCACATGGATGATATGTGGATGTTCTTCTGTTCCCAGATTTATCGGCTGAGTAGGTTCAATTAACACTGATGAGAATTCCTGGAAGTGACTCAGAAGTGCATCAAGTACCTCACCCTTAGGTGCCTAAAAGAGGTTTTCACCTTTGGGTACGTCTTTTCTTTTTAATTTTTTTGGCTCTGATACTGCCACAACGTGGTTTTCACCATCAAAGCGCTTATTTTTTCTTCTTTTAATTTTTTGACTAAGGTACTTGATATCAGCCTCAGTCATGTTGACACTTTCTTCATTAGTGGAGGAAATTATAGGCTCAATAGCATGAAGGTAGCAGGCTAAAGTGTAATCATTCTGGAATGTAAGGACTTCACTGGATGAAGAAGGGGAATTCTAGTCTATTAATTTAGGATGTTGGAGGGAAAGAGATGTGACAGGTTCAAGTGCATCCATAGTATAGTCATCATCGAAAGTGCTAACTAGAAAGATGGGATCTAAACTGATCTCATCCAAAGGTGTGTTTGAATCCTTTTGATCTCTAATGACCGAAGTAGAAGACATGTCAACACCTATAGACTCGGCCTCATTAGGATTTTCACTAGACTCCTCACTTACATCGAGAAGTCTTTCATAAGATCCTGCTGAAAAACTATCAAAATCATACTCATGAGAGTTTGTATTTGAACTCTGACTTGGGTTCTTACACCATGAAGGTTTTTGATTTCTTGTAATACTAGTCTAGTCTTGTGTCCACCAGTCTTGAAATTTTGGTGGTATGTACTCTTCTCCTTTGAATTTAGGATCTTGTGAGTCTTTCCATTGCTCATAAGTGAGTGTCTCAAATGGAGTAGTTTGATCATAATCACTATCTGTTTCAGTAGTACAGGTGCATGGCACAAACTTATCTAGCTCAGCAAAGAATGATGCCAGGTCTGGAGGGATGGGATAGGGAAAGCAATCCTCATCCGAGTTGTCTTGTATAGTGTCAGCTGTAGTTGTACTTTCATTTTTTGGTGTAGGCTGTACTATTGGCACAAATTTATTGATCCCTAGATGAAATGGGACCTTTTTGAAACCTAACCCAGTGGTATCTTTTGTTTTTTGACTTATAGCTTGAATAGTTTCCACTAACCCATTTCCATTCACACCTATCGGGCTGCTTCCTTTGTACCCAAAAAGTTTCATAATCTTAAGACCCTCACTGTTAGGATTTAATTTGCGAGCTGGGGTAGTTTGTTCAGCTGTGTTCTTTCCTTTACAAAGCCAAGATTTTATAGCTCTATCCTCGTCTTCATCTTCCAATGGTGTATTAGACCTTACAAATGTACCCTCTTAAACTATCTTAGGAGTAACGGAAAATTTGTTTTGTTCAGAAGGTCTCCCATAAGATCTAGGAGACATGGGAAGAGCCGCTAATGACAACACAGGCTCCATTTGATATCCCCCCATGCCTATATCTATCATTTTCAGTGTCTGTTCCATGTCTTTGAGCTTGGCATCACAGAGTTCTGTGTATTATCTATTAGTCAGAATAAGACTGTCGGTTAATTTAGTGAGAGCATTACAAGAAGATCTCATGCTAGTGGGAACAGTCACCTCTGCGCCTTGAAAAGTGAACTTGATACACTGATGGTATGTAGAAGGAACCACTTGCATCTCATGAATCCACGGTCTTCCTAGAAAAATATTATATGCAAGAGGAAGGTCTAGCACCTGACATATCATGTCTCTTTCAACTGGACCGACCCGAATGGGTAACACAACTAGACCTCTAGATGTTCTCTCTTCTTCATCATAAGATTTTATGGTAATTATTTTGTGAGAATCTATGCGATCCTCACCATAACCTAGTTGAGCAAGAAAATGAGCGGAGCAAATATTAAGACCAGCACCATTATCAATGAGCACATGGCGGACTAACTATTTTCCTATCATAACTTCTATGTGTAGAGGAGCATTGTGCGGGTGACTAATTGAGTGATCATCTTCTTAAGAGAAGGATAAGTAATGTGACGAGGTCAAATGACCCACCATGGATTGAAACTAATCCAAGTTGATATCTTTGGGGACATTAGCTTCAATGAGATATTTGTCCAGAATCTTCCTATGAGCGGGCGAGATTTTTAATAGCTCAAAAATAGTTATCTGAGAATTGGTCCTTTGAATCTGGTCAAGAATGCTATAACCATTAGCAGGAGGCGTAGGGACCACCTTCGTGGTCTTGTTGGTAGAACCAACAACAATATTATCTGCAGTTTGTTTTGGCGTGGATGTAGCAGTAGGAGGGTTAGGACCCTTGATAGAGATTCTAGTGTTAGACCAAGTAACAATGTTCGCACAATCCTGAGATGTTTCAGATTGAGACTCAGGGCCTCTCACGACAAACAAGGTTCTGGGTCTAGAAATATTCCCACTTCCCTTGCTAGTAAACGTATTGCAATATTCTACTCCCATTGGTTCAATCATGTTGATCACATTATCGTAAGTGGTGTTGGCGTAATTAACTTTGGCATTATTATTTTGAGCATTAGAGGATTCACCTTTCTCATGATGAGGAAAGGGGTCTTTGAATGCTTGATGATCTAAATTCTTGTTATGATTCTCCACAGCTATGACCTGGTTATCAATCAAGTCTTGAACTTTATGTTTTAACTGGTAACATATAGTGGTCTTGTGACCTTTTTTCTGATGGTAATCACAGTAATCATTCTCATTCCACCAATGAGGTCTTGGTTGCGGATCATATAAACATTTCTCCAAAGGAGCAAGAATTTGATTTTGCAGGTCAAAGTTTTGAAAACCATGTTAATTGGGTCTCCTAGAGGGGTAAATTCACGCTTGGGTCATGGTGCCCAAGGTTTGTTGCCAGCAAATCTAGAAGGTTGTTGAGTATTGGTCACAGCCTTTGCGATAGCTTTGGTCGCTTGCATACCCAAGGTGAGATTAAAGACCGGTTTCGAAGAAGTTGAATTCAGGTTATCAACCACCCCATCGTTCACAACACCTCTATTTTTGTTGGGGAATTTACCTTTGTCTTTGTTGGATGATGAGGAATTTTGCTTGTTATCTTTATACAAGGTCAATTCACCTTTTTTAACCATGAAGGCTTCTATTCTCATAGCCTGTTTTATCATACTATCAAAGTTAAGGGGACCTTGAAGTTGGACTTGATACCCGAAGTTAGGGGTGAGATTATCCAAGAATATATCAAGTTTCTCAGACTCGGGTATTTTGTGAGGGTACTTTGTGCAAAGTTGTCTCCATCTTTGGAGAAATGTCAAGAATGGTTCCCCTTGCTTCTGTTTAAGGTTGCAAAGATCCCTTATGTTAACAGGATGTTGAATATTATGAGAACAGTGTTGCATAAAAAGATTAGCAATTTCGTCAAAAGTTTTGATGCTAGTGGGAAATCGTGAGAACCATTCCATAGTGGGCCCACCTAAACTTGATGGAAAAAGACACATCAAATATGTTTGATCATGTATAAACTCCATTGTAAAGGCACCAAATTCTCTCAAATGATCCTAGGGATCAGAGGTACCTAGATACTTGTCATACTTTGGGAGCTCTACACCTTTGGGAAAAGATTGCATAACAATACTCTTATCAAACAAAAAAGGACATATACTTTCCATTGTGAACTATTGCGTAAGTTTTTCCTTATCTTTCATAAGTTGGCTGACTTGTCCTTGTATGTCGTGAATTATCTTATGCAACTTGGAGGATTCAGTTTCCTCTTCTTTAGCGATAAGCGTATCCAATTGGAAGTTCGCGGGTAATTTGACTCCTTGATTTGCTTGATCTAGGAAATATTTTTCTTTGTCTTCCGCAAGGAGTATCTCCATCATTTTAATCAGAGCTTTATTAGAATTTATTGTGTCTATATCAGTCTAAGTTATAGGGTCATCGTCATTGCCAAGAATTTCATAAATACTTTGAGTTTGGTCTTGACCCTGGTGTTTCTCTTGACCTTGTTCATGTTGAGATTGGTCATGACCTTGTGTGTAATCGAAAGGAGATGTCATGTTGTTGATGTGAGATTGTTCTGTATGTACTCCTTCAGTATGAGAGTGAGAACTCATAGCTGATGTGCTCTTCGGTGAATCAAAAGGATTGAAATGTGAAAAAGGATCACTAAGGTAGCGAGAGTCGTTAACAGGATTAACCCAAACAGATGGCTTCTTTGAGATAAATGGATTATGCTGATCATGAAATAATAGATTAGAACAAAACTGAAGCATTGGCTTCAGATAAGGAATTGGGTTCGCACTGAATGGGGAAGAGGAATGTGATGATCCCTCTTTATTATCCACTTGAATAACAGGTTCAGAATGACCTTTGCCTTGATTGTGAGGTTTACTTTTAACTACTTCAGAATCGCATATAGGAAAGATATTACCTCTCCTAGTCATAACAGGCATAGACGAAGTTGATACGAGAGGAAACTTAAGATCTGACTCAAAAATCTATCTCTAAAGGTATCAAAAAAGACAAGGTAATAGGCTAGAACAGCCAAGGTATGAGATGCACCTAGCACGAATCGTCAGAGGTATGGCTAGAATAGACGAGATATGACTATCATGTTGCAAGGTACAAAACATAAGAAAATAGGGCAGAGACAAAGAGACAAGACAAGTTCAAGTATGAATTAGTCATTTTACAACTCGAAACAACTAGTTTCAGTTTGTAGACAACGAAGGAACAAGCAATCAAATCCCAGACAAGAGGCAGATAAGACAGATAAACAAACTTAGTTTTCAAGGTAAAGACCAAGCTTTGAGACATAGTGATAACTATTCTCTAACAAGATATCCAGGCTTAGTACAGTTTTAAGATGATATAAATCAGCAATCTCTGTTTCAAGGTGACAAGCATTCATTTAAAAATACAAAGTTTCAATCAGGTAGTGATGCAAATAGTAGTCAAAAACAATTCCACCAAGGACAAAGCAACTTGGAAGAAACATGGGAGTCTTTGTTTGAATGATAGAATGGATAGTTTAAGACTCAAGAACAAACACTCAATTATCCCTACAAAGAAAATTGGTTGAGAAGACAAAATTTGTGCCCTGCTGTCTTATGCGTATGTGTTCACCTCACACAGCAGCGTCACCCTCGAAAGAGCACCCGTGTTTTTGGTGTTTCCAAGGACTAGGTATATATGTTTGAAGGTAACCCTTAAATAGGGGCCAATGTCATATACCACTTCAAACATCCAGGTGCATACCTATGTCGAGAATCTAGGGGAGAGATTCTTCCCTCTCCTTGCGCATAGATTATGCCTCCTTTCAGAGGTGAACCGGGTAGGAATCTAACTAAGAGAGTTTTTAATAGGCCTCCATTCACAATAACCTCTGGTGCCTCTGATAAAGAGTTGGGGCCTCATAGCCACACCAACACTTGTAAGTCACACACCCTTGCAAGCAAGGCTGGGAGCAGCGCCGCTCAGTATGAGAAACAAGGCTTTCTCATGATGATAGTTGAAATCAATGAGAAAGAAGTTACTATGGCTTTGGAGCCTTTAAACTACAAAAAAATAGACTTTATTAGAGTGAGTTGGAATCACTGGCGAAAGGTGTGTACTCACTTGGGTCATTCCCGGAGGTTCAACTTTCGACAAGCCCTCTAAAGGTGACTCAACTTGGTTTAGATTTAAGGGTTTGATTTTCTTATTCTCTCAATGAGAGAAGAGCATAATTCTCTACCTTTGCACCTCACCCAAACACATCAAGCATGTTCATCACCAAGATAGTTTCACTCCACCAGATCCACAAGTCTTTGGGTTTCTGCTTCTCTCAAAGAGAGAAGAGCATAATCCCCTAACAAGTAGAAGTGCTAAAGATTCACTTATCTTGCTTTGCTTCCTCAAGTATCCATCATGCTAGCAACATCTGGGTCTCGGATTCATCCATGGGCATCACTTCCATGTAATCAAGAGCCTATTACCCTACTTTGCTATCGGGATCCTTACGAAATTTTAACAAAGCCCTATTTAGACTATGTGAATGAAAAATAGTAAACAAACATGATGTTTTAATAATGTCTTTGACTATCGTCCTGCAAGTAAACCATAGAATGTTTTAATCTTTGACAAGAAAACCTGCAAACCACTATTATACTACAACAGAAAACGAGAAACAGAAAAATTAGAGTAGAAAATAGAGGTCAGAATAGAGAAATAATAGACTAAAAATTCTAAATTTTAAATGCCTATCTGTAAAATTTCGCGTGAGAAAGTACTTGGACGCGCGCGAGAAAGCGCTTTGACGCGCATGAGAAAACTGTTTCTTCACGTCAGAAAGTGCTATAGGAGAAAATCTTTGCGCGGCTTGACCCAAAACTTTGCACGGCTCAAAATAAAACTTTGCGCGAGAATCTGTACCAGTGCAATAAGGAGGTACGACAGAGCTTAAAAAACACAGTCAACAGATTTGAAAATGAGGCCAGAAATTGTTTTTTTCCACCCCACGGTGGGCACCAAAATGTTATATGCTAAATGTAGACCTTTAAATTCAACACAAACACAACATAGTCTTTACACAATTGCTCAATTCACAAAGACAAACATGAATTGTTTGTTCTGCAAATTCTATTGAGGCGACCTGTTGCCTCCTAATTAGTTGTGGATGTTGAGTTTTACCCTCAGAATGAAAGCCAACAACATGACCATTACTAACATGGAGGATTTTAAGAATGCAAGATGAGAAGAATTTCCATTAATCTTATGAAATCTACAACTAGTCTATGAGAAAATGCTCTTAATCTATGAATTGAGAAGCAATTTATACTATGAATGCAAATTAGACTAATCTGGGAATGAATTGCAACTACTCTATGGAAGTAAAATGCAATTAATCTGAGAAAGAAAGTTCTTTTAATCTAGAAATGAAATTCTTGTAATCTATGAAAGGAATTACTTCTAAGCTAGAATTGAACTTGAAATGGATTTAATAATCTTGAAAGCACCAAATTGAGATGTTAGATAAATCATAAATGAAAACTAAAACATCTTCAATTCCAATTAAAACTAGCCTAATTATTCAAATAAATCTTGAAACATGAAAGAATTGAAATGCAAATTGAATATAATATTGATGCTCTCCAAAAATCATCCTCTCTAATGAAGAAGAGGAGTCCAATTTATAGAAAACCATGGAAAGAGAGTGAAGAGTTTCTTGAAAAGAAACAATTTTCTCTTCATTCTCTTTTGAGACAAATATGCAAAGATTATTTAAATAAAAGGGTGAATTATTGTCACATAAGTGTCCTTTCACATGGAATTATGGAATTCCTTTTTGAGGATAATTCATACAATAATTAAATAATCTTTCAATTCCTTTTATGTATATTAGCCAAATGGGGTGGAATTGATTTAATTAAAAGCACTTAGGACTTTTAGATTTAAATTAATTAATCATAGGGGTTTTTAGCTAATAATCATTGAGAATTTAGGAATTAAATGTAATGTAAGATTTATGCAAATTTGGGTTTTCTGTATTTGAAACTCAATCAATTAAAGTCAATTAGGAGAAGAATTTTCCTAATACAATAAGACTTCGAAGATAATAAAATGCACCAAAATTGATTAGATTATTAGGTGCCAATTTTGGGGTGTTACACCATGGTGGACTTGGGACAAGATTTAAGACTGATTCATCTGGAAAATATGTGATCAGAGGGTGTTTACCATCAACAGGTGCTTCAGCTAACTTATCTGCAATCACTTGTCCTTTGATGGCCTTTTGATCTACATAAACAATATCAAACTCACTAAGGACCATGACCCAGTTTGTTGTACGACCAGTAAGAGCAGTGCATGCCAGGAGATACTTGAGTGGATCAATTTTAGCAAGAAGATGAATCTTATGATTAAGCATATAATTTCATAGCTTTTGTGTGCAGTAAACAATGGCCAAACATGCCTTCTCAATTAGGGAATAATTCAACTCATAGCCAATAAGAGTTATGCTGATATAGTAAATTGCTTGCTCTTTGTCCGTGTCATCTAATTGTGCTAGGAGGGCTCCCAACGCGACCTCTATAGAAGATATGTACAAGTTCAGAGGGAGACCAGCAACAGGTGGAACCAACATGGGTGGATTAGCCAGATAGCCTTTTAGTTTCTCAAATGCATTTTGACACAAGCAATCCCACTGAAACTTGATATTCTTGCGCAGGAGAAGGGCAAACAGATGCACCTTGTCAGCCAGCTGTGACATGAATCTTTTGATTGATTACAGTTTTCCTTGTAAACTACATAATTGCTTCAATGTTTTGGGTGATGGAATTTCTAGGATTTCTTTTACTTTCTTTGAATCAACTTCTATTCCGCGCTGTGACACAATGTATCCCAACAGCTTACCAGATTGTACTCCAAAGACACACTTTTTGGGATTCAACGAAAGCTTATATTTCTCCAATCACTCAAAGATAGGAATATGTGATTCCCTTGTTTTGGATTTTCCTAAAAGATCATCCACATAATCTTCCATGATGACATGCAAAAGGTCATGAAAGATGGTAGTCATTGCTCGTTGATAAGTGGCTCCAACATTTTTAAGACCAAAAGGCATCACTTGATAATAGAAGGTACCCCAAGGTGTTGTGAATGTCATTTTGTGCTGGTCTTCTAGTGCTATCCTGATCAGATTATAACCTGAGAATCCATCCATAAGTGACAACATTTCATGTCCTACAGTCAAATCCACTATAATGTCAATATTAGGGAGTGGAAGATCGTCCATGGGACATGCAAGGTTTAGGTCTCTAAAATCAGTGTAGATGCGAATGCCCCTAGCAGGTTACCTACTAGTACAATATTAGAAACCCATTCAGGATAATCAATTGGTCTGATTACTTCAGCATCCAGCATCTTCTGAAGCTCTACTTTGACTACTAATGCAACTTGAGGATGCATCTTGCAAAGCTTCTGCTTAATAGGTTTTACATTTGGATCTACCACAAGATGATGCATGAAAAGATTTGTTTCAAGCCCGGGCATGTCTTTGTAGGTCAAGGCAAAGTTGATTTTGTCCTTATGCAAAAATGCTATCATGTCTTTCTTTTCTTGATCACTGAGAGAAGCTGCAATGTAAGTGATATGTGGATCTTCTTTTGTGCCTAGGTTGATTGGAATAGTATCTTCAATGATCATAGAGGATACTTCTGGTTCTGATGATATAAATGGAAATTCAGCCTCTCCCTCCCCTAGTGCCTCAGAGAGGTTTTCACTAGAAGAAGCATCCTTTATTTTGTCTTTTTCTTCATCCTTAGGTGCATGCGAGAGGTTTTCACCAGAGGATGTATTTTCATTTTTTTATTTTTTTTTTCTTTTCCATTTTTGTGACTGAGAGAGTTGACTTGGCTACCAAAGTAGGATTGTTCACTGTAGTGTATATGATGTTTGTATTCTCAGAGATTCTTAAGTCCAAAGAGGGCTAAAACTGCCTCATCTAAATCAAATATGTCCAAAGCTGGTGGTGAGTCTTGTTGATCCCAGTCAATCAATTCAGGGTTTATGAGGGGTAGATGAGGGGATGAAAGGCTAGCTTGGGTAATGGTGAAGACATGCTGATTTTCATTTCGGTCATCTTCAATATATTGGAAGGGAATTTTGAAGAACTCTTCCTCAGTGTCTTAACCTAAGGAAGCTAAACAATAATCCTTAGCGAAGTTAGTCTTAGTTTCTACGAAACCCAATCTGTGTCCTTTAGGATAACCATTAGTTGTTATGATCTTCTTCTTTCCTGTTTCATTAGCTCCAAGACTAGTACCATGATATATCATGTTTTGAACAATGGGAGTAACTTTAGGATACTTTCCTTTGGGGAAAGTTACAGGTCGCTCTTCTTCATCAATATAGAGCCAATCAAGGACACTATACTCCATGTGTTCATTTGATAAGGACCCCCAATGTTCAAAACTAGTTGACTTGCAGTGCATAAGTGCTTTGTCCTTAGAGAGGGGTAATGGTGATGGTCTTCCATAAGACTTTGGAGACAAGGGGAGTTACCCAATACATAAAGCACTTTCAAATTTATACTCTCCCATGCCTTGATCTGTAAATGTGGCCTTTGCTTCAGATGAGTGTTTGTCTTCAGTAGCTTTGTCTTCAGTAACTTTTTCCTTTCCTTTGGATTGCTCAGTTGATGTTTTGGATGTCTTTTCAGAAATAGGGGTTTCTTGATTGAAATGTCGGCCAAATTCATTCAACGGATAGTAATTAGCTTGTTTTTCTTCCAATCTTTTGCAATATTGAAAGGGCTCAGGATCTCCAAGAATTGTGATTTCTCTACCGTGATGTGGGAACTTCAGAGATTGATGATAGGTAGAGGGTACACCTTTGATAGCGTGTATCATGGACGTCCTAGCAAGATGTTATAAGGTAGATCTAGATCCAGTACATGGCAAACAGTTTCAATCAGGGTTGGGCCCACTTGTAAGGGCAATGTGATCAAACCCTTTCTTTCTCGTTCTCGATCATCATAGGCTTTTATTGTAATTCTCTTGTCTGCATCAATTAGGTCCTCAGAAAGACTGATGTTACGAATCATTTTCAATGTGCACAAATTTAGGCTAGATCCACCATCTATGAGGACTCATTTTACTCTTGTGGAGTGGATTTTTCCTTCTATATGGAGGGATTTATTATGATGAGGATCAGGACCACTAAAGTCCTTATCAGTGAAAACTAGATGTTCTTGCACAGCTAGGTTCCCTATCATGGCTTTGAATTGTGCAGCATTGATGTTCTCAGGGACATGGGATTCATTTAGAGCTTTATCAAGGACTTCTCTATGAATTGGTGAAGTGGTCAAGAGCTCTAGGATGGATATCTGTGTAGGCGTCTTTCATAATTGGGCCAACAAGTCAAAGTGTGAAGTAGGTCAAGCGGCAGTAGATGGTGCAGCTGGTGGATTTGCAGATGTAGAAGGTTTATCAATAGCTTGAAAAGTGACCCTGGGTCTTTGTGTAGTAGCATTACAATCAGAAACTTTGAGTATTATGGTATTAACATGTGTGTCAGCTTCTTCAATGCAGCCACAAAGAGAGTCAAACCCAAAGATATCATTTTCACTTAAACTCCCGCATGTTCGGTCATGGCATGTAATAGTATTGCTAGAATAGTCATATGGGATTGTGTTTGATGCATTGTCTTGATTATGAGGTGGGAAAGGTTGATTGTAGACTTTGAGTTTCACATTAGATGAGGATGCATTCTGACCTTCAACTTCAATTTTCCCATCCTCAATGAGGTCTTGCTCAAAGTATCTGAGCTTCATGCATTTCTTGGTATCATGTCCCTTAATGCGATGATAATCACAATACTCATTATCAATATACCAAACAGGTTTAGGTGGATTCTTATCAAAAGGTTGAGCATTTGGGTAAACTATCATTCCTTGGTCCGCAAGTTGTTTGAAGATCACATCTAAAGGCTCTGCTAAAGCTGTGAATTGTCGTCATTGTCAATTATCATTGTTATTGTTGTTGTTGTTGTCATTGTTGTAGTTGTTGCGAGTGAACAAGAATGATTGATTACATGGTTGTTGATTATTGTTCTGATTGTTCTGATTCTAATTATTGTTCTGATTCTTATTGTGCTGATTCTAATTTTGATTGTGGTTATTGTTGCGATGCTGATTTTGATTCTCATTGTTATTGTGATTGTTTTGATTGGTATTGTTGGATGCTTGAACATTTTGAACATGCTTGGCATCAGTCACTCCATCATTGACAACTCCTTTGTTCTTACTCCAAAATTTTGGTTTATCATTATTGGAAGGAGTATAATGTTTGATGCTACCTCTTTGCAAAAGGCCATCTTCAATGTCTTTTCCCTTCTTGACATGAGATTCAAAGGTGTCAGGTGAAGCCATTTTCATTTGGAAGGACATTTCAGAGATTAAATTCTTTGTGAAGATGTCAATCAAGTGACTATTAGGTATTTTCCATGGCATGTGATTCGCAATATGTCTCCATCGTTGTAAGAAACTAGAAAAGGTTTCTCCATTCTTTTGTTTAGTATTGCACAAATCGTTGAGTGTTGCTTGATGCTCAATGTTATATGAATATTGTCCAACAAACTGCTCTGCAAGGTTGGAGAAGGTAGATATTGACCCATAAGGAAGGGCCATGAACCATTCTAATGTTGTGCCTTCGAGACTCCTAGTGAAGAGTCTTTTTAAGTAATTCTCATTATAGGCGACCTCTTGACATGCAATGTAAAAATCTTTGAGATGTTGTAGGGGACATGTTTCTCCTTTGTATTTCTCAAATTTGGGCATCTCAAAGTTTTGTGGGAATGGTTGCATTGTGATAGATTTGTCAAATGGGTAGGGACAAATCTCTTCAAAATAAAACTCCTTCTTGCCCCCATTTTGTAAGCCTTGCATGATGCTTTTGAGCTCATTGAATTGTTGGGTGAAATCTAAAGTATTCTATGTGAAAAATGGGGGTACATAACCTCCGCCTCCTCTAAATTGTGCAGTTGAAAAGACCGTGGAGGGAATACCAATGGTAGGATGAGGTATATATTGATAAGCTCATGATGTATTGTTTGCAGATGTTTTTGTCACCATTGTTTGAAACAAGGATGAAGACAAAGGCATGGAAACTTGCCCTATGTTGTTGACATTAGCACTTGCTCCTTGAGTCATTGTTGTTTGAGTGCTATTGTGTGTAGTATTGTTTGGAAAAGAACCTATGATCTGTTGGATTTGTTTAGGTGTTAATTGGGGTATTGATGTAGTTGTTGATACAGGTTCTAATATTGGTACTGATGTGGGAGGTTCACTAACAGGTCCTTTACCAGTGTCACATGATGATGTAGCATTTGAAGTAGAAGCCATGGCTGCAGTAGCAGCAACAGTAATTTTAGTGACATTTCTGGTAAGGAGTGTTTCATCAAATTCAATAGGAACTGTGACACCATTATGAATAAGATTTAAGAATATCTCATCATTGTTATGCAAAATCGCCTTCTCAACCATTTCCAAATTATATGGGTCTCTAAGGAAGTCAATCAGTTGGGTGGGTCTTTCTTCTTGGTCCACTAATTCCATTTCTTTCACCACTTCTTCAACTCGTACCCCACTTCCATGAAATTATTGTGTGGCAAATGGATTCTCCTCATGATTAACAGTGTTGAATGTTGTTCGCCTCATGTTTCTAGCTTGGGATTGAGTGACAATCATACAATGGTAGAAGAATGAAAGACAAGGAGATGTAAGAGATGAAATGGAGCAAAGATCATTGATTGGATTTGATTGATTGATTGATTGTTTTGGATTTAGGATTGATTTGATTGATTGAATTGATTGATTGGATAATTGATTTAAAGGTTTTTGGAACAAAACCTAAGCATGTTAAACCTTATGATGATACAAAAACAAAGTATTTAAAGTAATACCTATTCTACTTGAAGATGGACTTGTGATCTCAAGCAAAATGGGACATCACTAAGGGATTTAAATTACTTGAGATGGACTGATGGTCTACAAGTAATGTTGTGTTTGTTTGAGGATGAAGGTTTATGATACTTTGATTAAGGTCTTTCAACCTAAAGATTTTATTTAATTTTGATCTAATGCTCCAAAGGAGGGATGATGATGGAAGAAATGGAAGAATGATCCAGAAGCCAGGTGTTACCTAATCATATTGTTCAATGGCGACAAAAGCTCTGTTGATTGAAAACTTGCCCATGAAATTGCAAACTTTAATGTTGTAGAGGATTTTGTCAAGTTTTTCACGATGTTCAATCCCTTGTTTAATGGATGTTGCAATGTGTTGGAATTCCTTGGATTTATGGGTGGTTTCTTTTTTCTCCCTAAGGACTGGAGATGTAGGAAGTT
>MU223655.1:1831584-1846132 GCA_018584345.1 Thuja plicata
GATGTTCAATCCCTTGTTTAATGGATGTTGCAATGTGTTGGAATTCCTTGGATTTATGGGTGGTTTCTTTTTTCTCCCTAAGGACTGGAGATGTAGGAAGTTTAACCTTCTTATGCTTCTTAAAACTGGTCATGTCATGGAAAAATTGATTTTGGGCGAATGAATGAATGATCTAGGACAAATGGTTCTAGAGTCCTATAGAAAGTCAAATTTTGATTATCTCGGCCAATTTTGAAGCTCACTATTTTAAAGCGGAGACAACAGTCTCAGATGCAGCTGAAGATATTCACAGACGATGATCTATGCAAATGGTGATCTGCACAGATGACAGATCCAAAGCAGAGACGGCTGACTATGACTAAGGCAGTGTGTTAAAACTCTAGGCATATTTTTGATTTTCAGTCTGATTTTGGGCAAATTCGTTTAATGGAAAGAACTTATTTTTAGCACAAGAAAACCATAAAATAATAGACACATGTCTCCAAAAAATCCAACAAGGGACAAAGCAACCTTGAGGGATACCAGCAAATGTGACATTAGGGGATCTTACTTCAACTTTGTAATATTTTTTTTGTGTATGTTCAAGTGACTCTTTCAAGCCACTTATATTTTTACTGGGTCTAGCACAACGAAGACAGTTCAAATAGTAGCTACCTTAGGAATTTGGCTTCGCATGAAATATTATAGGCCCATTGCTTGGTAGTCCTTCAGCTCACACATCATGTCACCCCTGGAAGGGCGCCTGTGTTTTTGACTTTTGCCAGGTATTGTTGTCGTGCTACGAAGATCTATTTTGCAACACAATACCCTGGGACACGTATGATGAGAATCTTGGGGGAAGAATCTTCCCTCCCCTTGTACTATAATAAGTCACCATTTGGAGGTGAATCAGGTAGGCTACTAACTTATAGTTTCTAGCAAGATTTCATGGCCTCCCCGCAATCAGTTTGTACGACGTGAGACACTTAAGTCTCTAGTTCAACCATGCCAGTATGCTGAGGTTATTCACTCAGTATGGACTACCATTGAACACAACCCGCGCAAGCTTGAAGGGATAAAGAGGACCTTTGGGTCAAACTTTATTTCTATACCAGCCGAAGGGATTACTAGTTTGAGGTCTTCCTCTAAAGGGAAGCGCTCCCTCTAGACAGACCTCTCTAGAAGCTTGATTAAGCTAAGCTTTCTCTTCACCCCAGATCCATGAAGGTGAGGGGAGAGGATACAACTATAGTTTAATCATAGCGTCACATAATTTAAGGGATCTATCTAATGAAAAAAAAGCTTGAAAGAAGTGTTGAAAAACACTTCTTCAAACACACCAAAAATAGTTCATTTCCCAAATTGAAGATAATTAGAGTAACTAAGTGTTTTCTACCTAAGCAAAAGACACAATAGTATGATTAAGCATGCAAGTTCAATTTGTTTCCCACACAGCAAGAAGGAAATCTTGAAAGGTGTGTTAATTTACTTTAAGTCACTCAAGAGTTATGAAGTTCATTTCCCTTAAACATTCAAGATTGGGTAAGGTTCATTTTAAGCAACATTCATTCCAAGACAAATGGTTAAGCATAAGAGTTCATTTAGATAATTCCTCAAAATCATTTATGGAACCTGCATGAAACTGGTTAGTAGTTTGGAACTTCAGATTTTCCAAAAACACAAAACCCAGGAAATAGTCATAGACGACAAATCATCAGAGACGGTGAATCATCACAGACGATGATCTGTGTAGACAGTGATCTGCACAGATGGCGATCTGTAGAAATAGCAACAGACCTGCACAGATGGCAAAAGAAAGACAGTCAGATTTTATTAAAAAGAAACAAACTTATTAAAACTGAAAAATAACATTTTATCAAATCATTCCAATATTTAACCCTTAAAAAAGTTTGTTACTATTAGAAACTCGAGAGTTAAAAATGCTGCAAATTGACAAAAAAAGAGTTTTTAAACCACAGTTTTATAAGTTTTTTTTGTACAGGCGGAGACGGTAAAGTATCAGCGCAGACGGCCGAGTTTCGCACATGACCAAGAAGTGGAGATGGTAGTCTGCAAAAATGGTGACTCCAGAGTGGAGACAGGTCTGCGTTAAAATTTTCTAAACTACAAAAAATCTGCAAGAAACATTAGAAAACAAGGGACGTGGGTCCCACCGGGCGTGCCAAAATGTATGTGATGAAACCTAACCTGTTGGGAGCATGATTAGACATGCAAACGTAAGAGATATATATAAAATAACTACATTAAACATGTCTAAAAGCATACTATCAAAAAATAACAAGAGATCCATCACAACCTCTGATGAGCCAAACAAGTGCACCGAAGCCTTGTTGATTTTCTCTTAGAGAGGTTTGTGGGTGTGCTCTCCCAACACAATACTTAAATCCCACTATTTGATTGAAAATGCAAACTAAGTGATTGAAATGAGTGAAGAATCCAAGAAACAAGTATTGAAAACTTGTCTCAAGCCTTCACCATGAATGCAAATGCAAGACTATACTTATGATGAAGATTCAAGAAGCTAAACTAAGATGATATGCATAAGACAATAAAAATAAGTTCATTTTCTATTATCCTAACATGTAATTTCTAGATTCAACTATGAATTAATGAGAATAAAACATGAAATACACTAAGAAATTCTAGAGCTATACTAGCATGATAACAATGCATAAATGAGAGATGATTTGCTCTTGACAGAGGCCTCTATTTATAGAATTTTTTGAGGAGAGAGAGTGATTGGATGAGGTGGAGCTCATGTGGCATCCACATAGGTGCCACATAAGGGACACATAAGCCATGCAAGAGGCCCACTTTTCTCACACATGTGTGAACAACTTTGGATGTGATGGGTCAAAATGTACTTAAAGTACACATGTGAAGGATCTTGTAAGAGGTGTAAGAGTGTGTAAGAGTTTTGGACCAATGAAACACTTTTGGAAAGTGTAAGAAGGTATCATCATAGGTGTAAGAAACTTTGTTGGCACCAAATAAGGATTATTTGGAAAAGTCAATTTTTAGAAATTTACTCACACATGTGTGACCAAATAATTAGGACTAATTGGTGTAGGAATCAAGAAATTAACTTAATTAACCTTAGTTAATTAATAGATAGGTCTATTTGATGAGAGTGATGGGAGGTAGGGTGGGCTCTAGGTTCAAATTAGCTTAATCTAAATTTAAAATTTAGATTAATTTGGTTTAGTAGTATTTAAGTCATGTGAAGGAATAAATAAATAAAAAAAATATTTAAATCGAATCAATGAGGGATAATGTATTAAATAAGATTTAATATATTAAAAATGGGGTAGTATTTAAATTAAATTCAAATACTAAGTAAAGTGAATCATATTTAATTAAATAAAATTAATTAAATAGATAGAAGAATATAACAAATATAAATAATTAAAATTAACTATAATGTTATGGGAATATTAATAAAATTAATATAAGGATGATTTTGGACGTCTACAACATGAACATATGGCTAGAGAATGGATCGATTAAGATTACAAAGGAAATTATCCATCGTGCAACTGGTTATCCAATTCTAAATGGGAAGAAAACTATGAGATGTCAGAGTAATGAAAACATAGAAGAATTCACTGGAGCCATTTGGAACAAAAGAGGGATGACGATATCTACTATTATAGATTTGGAGCTTGATTTTGTAGTAAGGGTTATTCCTCATAATTTCTATCAGTCGAGTCAACTGGATAGTGTCCCATGCATTGCAGTCGACTATGCTTGGAAGATTGTGAAGAAGTATCATACTTATGTCCTTTCCAAGCTTCAACTGATGCAACTAGCCGAGAACCTTTCTTCAATCAGAAGGGAAAATAATTCATTATGTAAGTTTGGATCTCTGCTCACTTGCTTATTTTTCTACATACAAAATACATTTCCTACTTTTGGAAACATACTCTGGAAAACAAACAAACCTATCACACAACAAATCAATGCATTTATTCAGCAATTAGGTGATAATTTTGACAATGTGATGGGAACATATTTTCTTGAGTTAAAGAAAAAGATGAGATTAAGGAGTAGAATTCACATTTCACTAGTTGAAAAACATTATGAGGATGTTTGTTTCCGAGTAGACACAGACTTCACCTATGTGTAGGCAGTAGTGCCAAGGGTATCATGGCTGAGGCCATTACCTTATGAAGTAAACATTAATGAGATATCTACAACAATAACATCTCTATTGGAAGAAGAAATTGATAATATAGTGAAATATTTTGGAAGCTATGAAGAAGCTTAGTCCAGAATCACTATGGATTTGAAGGTTGGCACTATGGAGAGAGAAAAGGAAGAAAATTTTCAAAAGTATAAAGAAGATGGTTGGAATTGAGAGTGATGAAGAAGTAGAGGATACGCCTTTGGCTCTATCAATAGGACATGGAGAAGATATCTCTAGTGAAGAAGAAGAGAGTGAACCTAAAGTGGACATCACTATGAAAGGTAAAGGGAAGCAGCCAGTGGTTGTCGAGGCAACTAAACAAAGAAAAGTCAAACCTAAGGCTACCCCTCCTGTTGCTAACTGACCAAGGACCAGGGCATCATCTCTTGCCCAGACAACAAAACTATATACAAAGAAGAATTTTGGGGAGAGAAGCTCAGGGAAAAGAAAACAAGTTGCAACCAAGGCTGTGTCGAGCCAACCTACTAAGAAAAGTCCAAGGATGAAGCTATACTGGGATTCTGAAGATGATGACAAGATAGATATGAATGTACCTAGGAACATACATATAGCATCAAAAAAACAAACAATCAATATTGATGAGGTATGTAAGAACATCAGAGGTTCAACTAGATTGGCAAGATTCAAATTTATTCAGTATGAAAAATAGAGTGTAGTAAACAAGCATAAGATTCAGGAGGCATTAATAGATATGATGGGGACATTCAAAATGACACCTGTAGAGATAGGAGACTGTATCACTTTAGAACTATATGATATTTTGTCTCATAAATGGCAATATGCTCTATTGACTGAAAGATAGATAAGGGAAGGAACATTAGCTAAGGTCATTCCTGACTTAACAAAGAAACAAATAGCTAAATTCATTGATTAATATAAAAAGAAGTTTATTCCTAAACTTAGAGCTTATGCTATTGTTAGAAATGATGTTGAAGGAGTAGTGCAAAAGAGTACTCAAATTTGGAAGGATATGTTTGGTTTATCAGTTACAAAAGAACAAAAGACAGATGAAGACAACTCAAAGCCGAAGGAAATGGAGAAAGAAACTGCTACAGATCAAGAAAAAACTGAAACTGAACCACAAAAGGAAACATGAGATGGGAAAAATATAGATTTGACAATGGATAGTCCCATTGACACTACACTTGGAGAGAACAACAATTTGGATGTCGAGGATGAGAATGAGCCGACAGAAACAGGTATGCATTCACCCATTCGGGTAACTGAGGTCGAGTCAGAGAAAGAAGGAGAAAAGGAGGTAATCAATACAAATCCACCTATTTTAGAGGTTTTACAAACAATTTTAGAGAGTGGAGATAAGATGGAAGTAATTGCAAATAAGCCTATAGAACAAGAGGTTATACAAGTGTTGGTAGATCTACCACACTCTGCATCATCTACTCCCAGTAGACCTAAAATAGGAAGTATACCTGATCAGTAGGAAATATTGAATCAGATGAAGGAAACAATTGAAATTAATAATAAAAAAGGTAAAGATATCATTGTACCTGAGTCGAGTATCATCTCTTCAGAACTTAAAAGGAAGAAATCACAAAAGAGGAAGTCACCAAGTCCAAGTGTCACTTTGGATGAAGTGAATGTGATTCCTAAATGGGATGTAGATAACTTGACATATGAGCCAATTTAGACTCTACAAGACCTTTTGAAGAGGAAGAAGAAACAAGAGGAACTGAAGAGGGAGCACCAACAAAAGCAAGTGTTACATGAAATGAAGGGTATTTTGTTAATGCTTTTTATATAATAGATACAAATGAACAGACATCAATCTTGTAACAGTTAGTCCATATTGTGCAAAAAGTTAATGATGAAAATATTGAGGCAAATGGAAAGTGGCTACAATTGTCCAAGAGAAAATTTGAGAACAAATTTTTGGAGAAGATATCAGCAGAGATTGCTATCAAACAGGTTGAAATTTCTTCTCTTAATAGTATTCTTGAGGAAGTTGCAAATAATATTTATTCCTTGTATAAAAAGTTATGTGATGTAGAATTCTTTACCAAGGATAACCAACAAATTATTGAGAATTTGCAACTAGCTTTCAAGTCAACAGGGAGTACATTGAGTATGGATGCTAGTTCTAGCTCCTTACATTTTGAAAAGTTGACTCATGCACAAAGGAGATTAGCCAAGCTTATGGATGAAGATGGCAGAATAAGAGAAAAGTTAATAACTATTCAGACTACCTTAATACCTCATCTAGAGGTTATATAGAAGGAACCAAAAGCTGCAAATGAATTAGTCAAGAGGGATTCTCATCTCTCTATAGTAGATAGTTTGGTAAGTCTAGCTGCCGAGCTAGAAATTAACTTACAAGTTATGAAGTTTGTAAAGGATAGTTGGGATACATCGTTTGCACTAACATTACAGCTTCATAAGTCATTTTTTGATAAGTAAGACTTAACCCCTACAACTATGAGTGACAAAAATAAGAGGAAATCAGATAAGAAAATGGATAAAGATGTGTAGAATCAAGCATAATATTTTGTAAGGCATGTATATTATGTAAGTATGAGTATAATCTTAGGGGGAGTACGTTGTGTACTTAGGAAAAATTTTGTGGATGTAAAGAAATGATAAGTGTATTTTTTCCACTAATATCAAAGGGGGAGATTGTTGATCTCTAAGTTTTGTTGATCATTAGTGTCCCACACTTAGTCATTTATCTAGGCAGGTTAGCCGGTCATCACTACGGTTGATCTATCTAGTGCAGGTCAAGCTATCTGGTATAGTCGTTGCTGAGCAAATAATGGTTGCCGAGTGACTCATAAATCAAAAAAAGTTGATCATGTTCATGTCGAGTGCCAGAGTCTTAATGTGCCGAGCAAGACAATTTTGACATACATGTTAGGAATGGCACAAACTTGAAGGTAAACTATTTTGGGCTGACTTGTTCATGTATTTAATGATTTTAATGGAGTTAATTACACATTAATTAATTTATCCCAATGCGTGGCATGGCGCCAATTAGAAAATTGGAATCCCCAAGTGGCATAAGCATTTAATCCTGATCGTTAATCTAGATCTAGATGCCAAATTTGTAAAGTATATAAGATTGCTTCTTAAACCCTAGGAATGTGTGTCTATGAGAGGAGAAGTGTATGCGTACATGAGAGATGCGCAAAGGGTTATTTTGATAGAAGAAGCATAGATCTAGGAGAGTGAAAGAGCAGTGAGCAGTAGAGAAAAGACATATCAGATTATTAGATCAGAGAAGGTATTGGAAAGAGGAGATCTGTTATTAGCATCGGAGTACATAACGAAGGATCGGTTCTTGAGATATTCTAACAAGTGTATTAGGTAAATTCTCTTAATAGAGTGGTTCTAACAGAAATTTCTAAATCTCTTAACAGAGTGCTTACTTTGTTGTAAGTTTAAATCATTTTACAAGGTAGATTGTAATGATCTATAGCTCTTAACCGGGCAGACCTTTATTTAGGTAGATTACGTATTGTGATCAAACTTTGTAGCCCTAATAGGAACACTTTATTGTTGCAGTAGTGAATATTTTCATGGGTGTCATCCCCACCCCAGTTTTACCTTATTGGGTTTCTGGGTTACCAAAATTTTGTGTCTTAAGTTATTTATTTACTATCATGGATGCTACTAGTTGATAAATCAATTACATTTATGTATGGTTGTGGATCAATTTTGTTTTAAAGGATAAAAGTTTTAAGATCTGATTCACCCTCCTCTCTAAGTATCTTTCTTTCCCATATTGTATTTCCAACATGAAAAAGCTAACCATGGGTTTGAGCTGTTGCGTAAAAGCACAATAATGTGTCACCCTTTTACAAAGGAAAAGGTTAACAACACCAAAACTATAAAACTTCAAGGGCATAAAAGTTACATTTCTGTTGAGAATTTGAAGATGATGTAAACTGAAGAAATGTGTGAAATAGTATGAATTATATGCTTATAATTGTTTTTAAAAAAATTGAACCAAAATTAATATGTTTTTTGAATTTTTTAGGACTATGTTTCATTTCCTGAAAAATACTATAAATCAAGGAGTTTACTTCCCGCCAAATCATTATAAGTAAAACATTGATTTTTCCTCTAATTTCAGAACATGTTTTAGATGACATGTATAGGTAGTGCAAAAAAAAAGAAAGAAGTTTTTTCGATCTATAGTTCTCCCGTTATAAGTTTTCAAAGTCGAATTTACCTGAAATCAACACTTTTTGTCTCCCGCCACTTTTCCCCTATCAAAACTATACCAAAAACCAATTAAATTACATATTATTTAAGAGGACTCTCTTTTCTAGTGTTTTCTATGATTTTAGTTTGTTTTGAATTGATTTATCATTTTTGTTTTATATTTTTTGAATCAATGACTCCTTGACTATTAAAATACCTACTTTCAATATTTTTTAATTAAAATAGACTATGTCTAATTAAAATACTATAAAATCTATATGAGGATATTCTTGACTCTGATCTCTACCAAAGGGTATTTTTTTATTTTAAAAAAAAAATCATTAAAAAGACTAGGAGTTATTGAAATTTCACTTTTTCTGAAATAATTTTATTTCTATGGTAATTGGACTCAAAGTGGTATAAAACATACATTTAATAGACATTTCCAATTGGAAAAGTTAAAGATCTTATCTAACTTAGCTATAATGAATCTAGCTAGACTATATGTTTGACCAAAATTAATTTTTAGTTAGAAATACTAAAATTTAGTTGTGCTGACATTAAGTTAGCCTAAAAGGTGACAGATTATTGCGCTTTTACCCTGTTGAAAAAGAATATTTCTGCCCAACCAATTTTGGTTTTACCAAGCTTTGAGAAGCTATTTACAGTGGAATGTGATGCCAGCAGTGTAGTCATTAGTGTTGTCTTGAGCCAAGAGGGAAGACTAGTGGCCTTCCAATCTGAGAAACAAAGTGAAGCTAAGAAGAAATACTCTTCTTATGACCTAGAGATGTATGCTCTCGTCAAGTCACTGAGGAAGTAGAGGAATTATTTTCTTCCAAAAGAGTTCATAGTCTATTCAGACAATCAAGCATTAAGTTTCTTGAACTCTAAAGAGAAATCCAGTCGCAAGCATATGAAGTGGGTTGAGTACCTACAAGCCTACACCTTCAACATCAAACACAAGAAGGGGCTGTAGAATAAGGTAGAAGATTGCTTAAGTAGAAGAGCCTTGACCATTCAAGAGATTCAAGTGCAGAGCATGGGGATAGACAACTTCAAAGACCTATATGGTGAAGATGAGGACTTTGCAGACATTTACAAGGTATGCCAAGAATATAAGAATCACTGTCATAGTCAATTCTCAGAGTATACTTTGCATAGTGGTCTATTATTCAAAGGGAGTAAATTGTATGTTTCTAGAGGGTCTATTAGGAAGAATATAATCTAGGAGAAACACAATGGTTCACTTAGTGGCCATTTTGGTGTTAACAAAACTCAAGAATTAGTCCAAAGATTCTACTTTTGGCCCAAGATGAATTTGGATGTTAAGAGATATGTAGAAGGTTATGTTATATCTCAGAAGGCGAAATGTAAATATACTAATGTGATGACATGTAACTGATTAAATGTTTGATAATGTTAATTAGAAGATAATGCAAGACATTAAATCAATTAATGGTTTGTATTTTCATTGATGTCAACTTGATATCATCTGTACGATCATTTATATAATGCCAAAGACTTCAGAGAATCAATGGAACAAAGATTATGCTTTTAGTAATGCATAAAATTCAAGTATTCACTAAGTGACAGATAACACTGATGGAGTGCACACCATCAGTAAAGGCAAAGAACCAAAGTCACAGTGATGCCCGACAAGCAGAAGACAGTATTGCCCGATGAAGCAAAATCACAGGATGCCCAACGAGTTGAGAACAGAGTTGCCCGACGAGTAAAATCCAATGATGCTCGATGAACGGAGATCCCGAAGCTGACTAGAGTCACACCGATGGAACTGGCAGTTATCATCGATGACTAACTGCAAAGTTGACCGACAGAATAAAGAGTTCAGAAAATGACAAAATATCTAGCTGGCAAGAGCTAAAAGATAGACTTAACTGGTTGTTTTCATTGTTTTATTCGACCAGAGTTAAGTGATTGATTTAAAGAAGATTTGTACAGTTGGCGTAAAGATAACTACGAGATAAATTAGGATTTATGCTTTAAATAAGATTGGTTGGATTGTTTTTCACGCCAAGAATCAAGAATCAAGAATCAAGAAATGGTGAAAGTCATGTCTATATAAGAGACAAGATTAATTCATTTCTGAAGATAATCACGAAGAGAGGGAGTGAATAGAAAGAGGATGCTAAAGAGAAACTGATGAAGGATAGCTTCATACAGTCCTAACCAAAAAAGCTGAAGGAGAGCTAAAGAATTTAGTAGACACTGATGAATGGTGAAGAAAAGCATCATAGAGAAGAAAGTGTGGAGCACAAAGAATTGAATTGATACATTGATCAGAGAGGTAATGTGCTTAAATAGATTTGAAAAATCTTCAATTCAAGTTGCATTAGAAATAGGTCATTGTGTTTCAATTTAACCATTGAAGCATCAAGTATCTTAACAGAGAAGGACTTAATAGTCTTCTATATATTGAGGTACATCCCAAGGAGTGCCAAAAAGGTTGATTCATGAGAGTAGCACTAGATTTGCCTACAGCCTATTGATAGTCTAAGGAGGCTAATTCAAGGATGGTAGAAAACTGAGTTTTCTGATACTAAGTGACAACCTCTATGTATAAAATCTTATAACAAGGTCACACCTAACAGTGTGTTTGTAACCTTTAACATGGTTGGATCCTAACAAGGCTCACTTCAGAAGAGTGAAAATTTAGGGTATCGGTCCCAGTGGTTTTTCCCTTAATATGGTTTCCTTGTTAAAATCATGGTGTTATGTGTGTATGCTTTATTACTTTACTATTTTACATTTCACATATGCATTTCTAGATTTATCGATATACTCTGCATATTTACTGAGTATCGGTAAATAAGTTTTACTACTTATCGGTAATAGAGGAAAATAAGGTCAGAAAAGGAAAACCGATAGACAGTTAATTATTAAATTATTTCATGACATGTATCTTGTAAGGGACATAATAATCTGAGGTTTATTTGATTGGTGGTTAGAATAAAGAAAAGTTTTTGAAGCCATTGATTCACCCCCCCTTCTTAGTTATTACTAACAATTGATATCAGAGCTTGTGTGCTTAGAAGGAAGGTTTCAAGACCTAAGTTAGGATCACAAGATGAATAGACGAGATGTGCCAAAGTTGAACAAAGACAACCTTGCTTCATGGCAGAGTAGGATAAGACTCCACTTATTAGGTATTGGTAATGATGTTACTCAATACTTAGATACTTAATATGTGTTTCCTAAAAGAGCGTTGACAATAGATCAATTAAGAGAGAAGCATGAGGATAACTACATAGTTATAGAGATTCCTTCCTCACTCTCCGATGCTGAATTTGAAGATGTCAAGGATTGCAAAACTACAAAGAAAATGTGGGACAAACTGAAGCTTGTACATGGAGGTGATATAAATGTTCTAAGAGCCAAGGTAGAAAGCCTTAGAGGAAAATTTGATGATCTTAGAATGAAAGAAGGATAAAACATCACATAGTACAACACAAGAATAAAACAAGTAGTCAATGCTATACGAGGTGTTGGAGGTACACTTGAAGAGGAGACAGTGGTAAGTAAAATCTTAAGAACCTTACTGCCTGTATATGCTATTAGAGTTTTTGCTATTCAAGAAATGAGAGCAGTAGAAAACAACACAGTTACTCTTGATAGTCTAATTGGTAGACTGATTTCATTTGAGATGAATAACTTTGATAATAGTGTCTTACTAAACTTAGAGTCTGCATTTAAGTCTTCTATGAGAATAAGAAAATCAAGTCAAAGACACACATCTAGAAGAGATAGTGAAAGTGAAAGTGAAGAAGAAGATCTAGATGAGATAGAATCACTCATGGAAAGGAGAATGCAGAGAGGCAAAGGTAAATACAAAGTCAATTTACCACTTGTATGCTTTAATTGTAGAGAGATTGGACATGTTGCTGCAAGATGTCCTAACAGAAGAAAAGATGACAAAGGTAATGACAAATATTTTGAGAAGAAATCTGACAGAGGTGATAACAAAGATTACAAAAGTTACCGAAAATCAGAAAGAAGAGATACCCAAGACTACAAGGATAAAGGCAAGAAGGCTAGCTACCTAGCTTCTTGCAAAGATGAAGATACTGACACCGAACCAGATGAAGACATCGAGATGGTATTTGTAGCTGTGAAAGATGATTCATATGAAGATGAAAGGTATGTAGAAACTACACTCATATCTAAGGTTAGTAAGAATGACATCTAGATTATAGATAGTGGCTGCACTCACCACATGACCGGTGAAAAAGAAAAGTTTAATACTTTTGAGTATTATAATGGTGGTGCAGTAAGAATGGGTAATGATACACCTTGTCCAGTTAAAGGTAAAGGAACTATAATGTTGAATAACCTGATTAAATGTGAAAATGCTTATTGGGTAAAATGATTGAATTATAATCTATTGAGTGTTTCTTAGCTAAATAATTCAGGTCACAGAGTAGCATTTGAGAACAAGAAGGCAAATATCTTCAATGAATCAGGTAAATTGATTGGTACTGGTGAACAGACTAAAGGTAACATATTCTATCTAAATGATACTAACACCACTTGCTTAATGACTAGAAACAAAGACATATGGTTGTAGCACAAAAGATTGTGTCATGTGAATTTTGAAAACATGATAAAAATAAGTAGAAGAAAAAATGTAAAAGGCTTACCGACGATGACAAAGCCAGACAACATCATGTGCAAAAATTGTTAAAAAGGTAAAATGACAAAGTCTAGTTTCAAAAGTAAAACCCATACATCTGATGATATTCTAGAATTAGTCCATACTAAATTATGTGGACCTATGAGGACAAAGTGCTATTATGGAGATAGATAATTTATTTTCTTTGTTGATGATTACTCTTGAATGATGACAGTTATGTTTCTAAAAGATAAATCTGAAGCATTCAAGATGTTTAAGTGGTATAAGGCTATGGTAGAAAAATAAAGTGGTAATGATTTGAAATGTTTGAGATCAGATAGAGGAGGAGAATTTATATCAGATGAATTCACTAATTTCTATAATGAGCATGGTATAAAAAAAGATAGGTTTTTGCACCAAGAACACCACAGCAAAATGGGATTGTTGAGAGAAGGAATAGATCAATAGTTGATTGTGCAAAAACACTAATGATAGAAAAAAGACATCACCCAAATCTTCTGGAGAGAAGCTGTCAGCACTGATGTCTATACACTTAATAGAGTACAATTGAAGGACACAAAGAAGATACCTTATGAGCTATGGTATGGTAAAACACCCAATGTAAGTTACTTCAAGATCTTTGGTATTCAATGTTATGTCTTAAAGGATGATAGAAATGGAAAGCTTGACGCCAAAAGTGATGAAGGTATTTTTCTGGGGTATTCTAGCAAAAGAAAAGATTTTAAATATCTTATCAAGGACTCTCACAAAATAGTTGAAAGTGCAAATGTAAAGATTGATGAGTTTGCAGAAAGAATGAGTTGGAAAGCACAAAAGAACTAGAGGACTAAAACAAGTTTGTATATTATCAAGAACCCAACACTCTACCCAAGAAACAGTGCATAATCCCTGAACAAAAAAATGTTGCAAACGATGGTCAGACTACTGTTACTGACGGTTAGGATAATAATCAAGATAATGTGAAAGGTAATGAAGAACATAATGAAGATTAGGAAAATGACCAAGCTGATAGACAAAGAACTGTACCTATACTTGCAAGATATGGAAGAAGGAACCATCCAAAGATCCAGATCATAGGAGATAAGAAAGTTGGTACAAGAACAAGAAGTAATTCTTTAAACTCAAATTGTTTAATTCATGAGTTTGAGCCAAAATATGTCAATGTTGCACTCGATAATGAAGAATGGATAAGTGCTATGAATGATGAGATTGAGAATATTGAGAAGAAGAAAAACATGGTCACTTGTTCCAAGACCAGATGACAAGAATGTCATCGGTACGAAATGGATATTCAGGAATAGGCTCAATGAGAATGGAGAACTCACAAGGAACAAAGAAAGACTAGTATGAAAGGGGTATGCACAAGAAGAAGGTATAGACTATGGAGAAACCTTTGCACATGTTGCTAGGCTAGAAGGAGTAAGAATACTACTTGCTTATGCTACATTCAAAGGATTCAAAGTATATCAAATGGATGTCAAGTCAGCATTCCTAAATGGAATACTTGAAGAAGAGGTATACATTGAGCA
>MU223655.1:1846588-1898971 GCA_018584345.1 Thuja plicata
TTGTACAGATCAATGATTGGAAAACTCATGTATGTTGTACACACTAGACCAGATATTGCACATGCAGTAGGAATTGTTGCTATATTTTCTGCTAACCCTAGGGAATCACATATGATTGTTGTGAAAAGAATCCTAAGATATATGAAGAATACTGAGGAATTTGGCTTATGGTATAAAAGAGAAGGAAAATTTGAACTAAAAGTGTTTACCAACGCTGATTGGGCTGGAAATCTTGATGACCAAAGGAGCACAACTGGAGGAGCATTCTTTATGGGTGACAAACTTGTCACATGGATTAGAAATAAGCAAGGATGCATCTCGCAGTCTAGTATAGAAGCAGAATATGTTGTTGCTGCTACAAATTGCTCAAATATTGCATGGATCAAATAGTTGATGGAAGGTATGCATATAAAGATTTTAGAACTGGTGTCTATCTATTGTGATGACACTAGTGCAATAAACATTTCCAAGAATCTAGTCATGCATACAAAGACTAAACACATTGCCACCAAGTATCATTACTTAATAGAGCAAGTTCAAGAAAAAGAGGTGATACTTGAGTATGTGCAATCAAAAGAACAATTAGGTGATATCTTCCCCAAGGCACTGCCCAAGGATACATTTGAGTACCTGAGAAAATGACTAGGGTTCAAATCCTTGTCTACCAGTCAGTAAAATACTGAAGGCTGCATCAGACTATATATTATTAGAATATCATTCATATTGATACAAGCAAAAAGATGAACTTCAAAGCTAAATCTATATACAGAAAGGTATATATCATAACCAAGCACCAGAGCATATTGTTGTATTGCTGATGGATAAGGGAAATTCATGGAATATATTATGGATGGAAGAAAATGATTATTTGACATTAATGTCTGATATCTATAAGATATTTGTTTGGCATTATTGTCAAAGGGAGAGAAAGTATCTATATTATCACAGTCTTCAGAAAAAAGAAGAAAGATTATCCATTATCATATTACTCCAACAGAGAAAGATCATATCCATAGGGAGAGAAAATTGTATGAAATATTATCCAAAGGGAGAGTTGCTGACAAGAGACAGAGACATCAAAGAAGAAGAACAGCCAAAAGAGAGATATTGAAACAAGGAAAGGATGCAACACATCAGAACAAGAAACATAGAGAGAATTGCAAGAATCAAATCTAAGCTACTACAGAGCTTATCGGTGGTCAGACATTTTTATCGGTTATCAAATCAAATTGTTTGGTATTTTGATGAATCTCAACAATTGTATTTCATATTGTATTAGAAATAGTATAGCGTGATAATATTGTATGTTTTCATCAATGCCAAAGGGAGAGACTGATGACATGTAACTGATTAAATGTTTGATAATGTAAAGTTGAAGATAATGCAAGACATTAAATTAGTTAATAGTTTATATTGTCATTGATGTCAACTTGATATCATTGTGCGGTCATGTATATAATGCCAAAGACTTCAGAGAATCAATGGAACAAATATTATGCTTTTTGCAATACATAAAAGTCAAGTATTCACTAAGTGACAGATAACACCGATGGAGTGCACACCATCAGTAAAGGAAAAGAATGAAAGTCACAGTGATGCCTGACGAGTAGAAGATAGTATTTCCTGACGAAGCAAAATCACAGGATGCCCAATGAGCTGAGAACAGAGTTGCCTGACGAGTAAAGTCCAATGATTCCTGATGGACGGAGATCCCGAAGCTGACTGGAGTCACACCGACAGAACTAGCAGTTGTCACTGATGACTAACTACAGAGTTGACTGATAGAACAAAGAGTTTATAAAATGACAAAATATTAGCTAGCAAGAGCTAAAAGATAGACTTAACTGGTTGTTTTTATTATTTTATTCGACCAGAGTTAAGTGATTGATTTAAATAAGATTTGTACAGTTGGCATAAATATAACTATGAGATAAATCAGGAATTATGCTTTAAATCAGATTGGCTGGATTGTTTTTCACGCCAAGAATCAAGAATCAAGAAATGGTGAAAGTGATGTCTATATAAGAGACAAGCTTAATTCATTTCTGAGGATAATCACGAATAGGGGGAGTGAATAGAAAGAGGATGCTGAAGAGAAACTGATGAAGGATAACTTCATACAGTCCTAATCAATCAAGCTGAAGGAGAGTTAAAGAATTTTGCAGACACCAATGAACAGTGAAGCACAGCATCATAGAGAAGAAAGTGTGCAGCACAAAGAATTGAATTGATACATTGATTAGAGAGGTAATGTACTTAAATAGATCTAAAAATCTGTAATACAAGTTGCATTAGAAATAGGTCATTGTATTTCATTTTAACCATTGAAGCATCAAGTCTCTTAATAGAGCAGGACTTAACAGTCTTCTATATATTGAGGTACATCCCAAGGAGTGCCTAAAAGGTTGATTCATGAAAGTAGCACTAGATTTGCCTAAATCCTATTGACAGTCTAAGAAGGAGGTTGATTCAAGGATGGTAGCAATCTAAGTTGCCCGATACTAAGTCACAACCTCTATGTATAAAATCCTCTAACAAGGTCACACCTAATAGTGTGTTTGTAACCTTTAATAGGGTTGGCTCCCAACAGGGCTCACTTAATAAGAATGAAAATTTTGGGTACTGGTCCCAGTGGTTTTTCCCTTAATAGGGTTTCCATGTGAAAATCCTTGTGTTATATGTGTATGGTTTATTACTTTATTGTTTTGCATTTCACATATGGATTTATGGATTTATCAGTATACTCTGCATATTTACTGAGTGTCGATAAATAAGTTTCACTGCTTATCAGTAATCAAGGAGAATAAGGTCAAAAAAGGAAAAATGACAGACAGTTAATTATTATAAATCATTTCATGGAATGCATCTTGTAAGGGACATAATAATCTGAGGTTTATTTGATTGGTGGTTAGAATAAAGAGAAGTTTTTGAAGCCATTGATTCACCCCCCTCCCCCCCCTTAGTTATTACTAACATAATGTAGGCCTATATCATCCTTTACCCATTCCAACTAGACCATGGGATATCTGAGTATGGATTTTTTAGTGGGATTGCCCAAGACAAAGAAAGGAATGGATAGTATTTATGTTATTGTGGACAGATTTAGCAAGATGGCACACTTTGTACCCTGCAAGATAACAAATGATGCAAGTTAGATAGATTCCATATTCTTCAAGGAGGTGATCAGAATGCATGGTTTTCCACTGAGCATAGTTTCTGCTAGAGACACAAAGTTTATGATTCATTTTTGGAAGACTCTCTGGCAGAAGTTGGGAACAAACTTGTCTTTTAGATCTACATACCATCCCCAGTCTGATGGCCAAATAGAGGTATTCAATAGGAGTCTTGGAAATCTCCTAAGATGTCTAACTAAGGAGTATGGTCAAACTTGGGACTAACTCATAGGGCAAGCAAAATATGCCTATAATGACACGGTGAATAGGATTATTGGTAAGAGTCCTTTTGAAATAGTTTATGACCTTCATCCAAGAGGCATATATAAGCTCTAAGATTTGAAGGGTGGAGCCAAGGGAATTGGCTATGTTGATGACTTTGCACATTCTATGCAAGAATTCCATGAGATAGGGAGGAAGACACTCATTGAAAATACAGAGAAAATTATGATAAAAGTGGATGAGAGGAAAAGATATTACCAATTCAAAGTTGGGGATCTAGTGATGGTTCACCTCAACAAGGAAATATTATAGAAAGGAACACCACATAATCTTTAGATGAGAAGAATTGGCCCATGTGTCATACTGACCAAATCTAGAGCAAATGCCTACAAGGTGGAACTTCTAGAAGATATGGGTCTATCTCTGGTATTTAATGTTGCACACCAGGTTTTATACAAAGGTCCAATCCTAGATGTAGATTAGAATTTGATTGAATTCATACATGAGGTGGAAGAACTCAACTTGCCATCTGCAAAAAATAAGAAAGCAGAACACATATTGGATTCCAGTGTCTACAAGAAGACAAGGAAGAAGGAATACCTAGAACACTTAGTGAAGTGGCATTGGAAAATAGATCCAGATGCAATATGGATAAAGGAAACAAAGTTCAAAAATTTGGGCATTGAACTCAACTTACTCAATCCAAGGGAGGATTGAGGTTTTTTCATTTGGGGAGGATGGTGCAGGAGCTCCTAGGCTATCCTCAAAGCCCCAATTAGTTTTGGCTTGTAACTGACTCTAGACAAGTCAGTATGTTTTTTATTAGACCTTAGAAGGTCTTTTTTTGTGTGACTAGGTGAATTAGTGGTTAGTGCTAATTTTATTCTAGTTTAGTTTAGTTTTCTTTTAAGTGTTTAGTCCATAGAATAGGCCTAAATTTGGGAAATGGGGTCTAAACATGTCCTAGACCTATGTAAGGTTAGAAAGATGCTTAAAGAGGCCTTAGTGATGTTAGTTCATCAATTTTTATGGGTTAGAGGTCCTAAAAGTTAGTTTGCATCATAAATGCAAAAGATGCTCAAAAGTTATCATGACAAGATTTGCAACTTTTGCAAATATTGCATGCAACTCGACAACTTTGGATTCCACTCATTATAGGAGTGGGAAATCAATGCTAGTGGCCTAAAATGGTGGAGGAAGCATCTTATGATACTCTATGGTTCATTTAATAATGGAGATTGATTGTAAGAAAGTTTTTGAAAGAAATAGAGCACGTGTTCTGAAATACAGAGTACAGTCGACTTATTTGAAGGTTCTTAGTATTTTAATAGATTGAAATACTTGATCTATTTTTGGATTCATGTAGTAGGAATATATTTAAGAATTTTTCATTCAGGGAGAAAGTAGTATAGTGTTAATTTGTTAGCTTTAGGAAATTGTTTAAGTTTTAGAGAGTCTGTTGGTCCAGTTCAGTGTAGTTTTGGTATTATGGCTCCCCCGTGGAATCCAACTGTGGAAAACTCAAAAGGTTGGATTAATGAGTTAGGGGAGCCTGTGTACAAGGTACATATGCAAGTAGGAGGTAAAAGGAATTGATTTTCTATTTTTATAGCCATGCCCTAGGAGAGCTAGGACTGTTGGGTTAGGTGTATGGCAGAGGAAAAAAATAATGCAAAGACAAGGGTGCGCATGAAAGTTCTAAACCAAGTGTGGTCTTAGAGTCTTTAGGGTCTTATAGATCCTTGGTTATGAGTGTAGATCTCATCCAATCCATTTGGATATATTTTTCCATAGAAGTCAGTGGACTGCTTATGAAGAGACAAAATAGGCCTAATAGCCCTACAATTTAGAACAGAGGTGTAAAGAAGGCTTGGGGACCCTAGATCTTTAAAATAATTTAGGTCTTCAAAAAGGGTATCTAATCCTAGATTATTTTTAGGGTTTTTTTGGAATATTTGTGAAGAAGTCAAGAAAAACCCTCAAGATAGGGCTAATTGGTCAATTAGGCCTAACATGATCATTTTGATTGAAGATTTGGAACTAGACTAAATTGGGATTAAAGACCTATTTAAATGGGAGTGTATGGATGCATAATGAGCATACAAGTGCTAGAGAAGACCCTTGTAGCATTTTTAGAATTGGTATGAAGGGTTTAGGTTTGGAATCCTTCAAAGAAAGTGTGAAGCATTCATAAAAAACTAATGGTAGATGTCCTTTAAGGTGAAACACAAGAAGAGTGACTCTTAGAGAAGAGTTGGAGAGGTCTTAGGCTCATTGTCTTGAAGCTATTAAAATCCTAGAAGAAGATTTGGGATCCTAAGTGGACTAGGGAAAGAAAATTCTTGTCTAGAGCATTGTGTGAGCACACCTTGGGGTTACTTCTATCAATTACATAGAAGGATAAGTGCTAAATGCATCATTTTTCAGAATTATTTGTTCCAAGAACAAAAAGGCACATACGATCCTTCAATTGTATATGTAAAAGTAAAGATAAGTAGGGCATCTCATGGTCCTCTCAGGAATCATCTCGAAAGATTAACCATTAACGAAAATAATACCAAAACCCATGAGATCCTTTTAATTGTTATATGTCATAAATAGGTACAAGTATAGGTGGGTATATGGACCAAGATGGGGGATGAAAATGGTGCAAAATACCTTTTTAGTCCCCCATACGAACATAGGTCATGCGAGCTATAGGACGCACGCCCTATGGCTTGGATTACCCAAGCCATAGGGCGCACACCCTATAGGCCAACCACAATTTAAACCGTAGGGCATGCGCCCTATAGGGTGTATGCCCTATTAGGTATTATATATATAGAGAGAGAGAGAGGTGGGAGAGCTCTCTCTCTCTCTCATTTTGTGTGTCTAATATAGGTTGTACGCCCTATTGTGTGTATGCCCTATATTAGACACATAAAATGAGAGAGAGAGAGAGAGAGAGATCTCTCCCACCTCTCTCTCTCTCTCTCTATATATATATACCTATAGTTCTTATAGCACGTACGCCCTATAGGGTGTACACACTAAAGGGCTTACGCCCTTTGAACAATATTGAATTTTACCAAGCCTAATTCTTGTATTTACCTTGGAGTTCCAACCCAAAGGCTTGGAGGATTCAAATAGGTCTGAGACATTTTTTCCACCAAACTTAGAAAATAAAAAACATTTTTTCTTGTGTGATCCCTGTCAGGTTTGCACGTGGTACAATAACTATAAAATCAGGCGACATGACATTGTAGATCTCTCTGATAGATATCTAACCATGTAATTCATTTTTAATTCTCATTATGTTAAGCTTTTCATCTTTATTTTCTTTTCTAAGTATGTCCATTTTTTGTCAAAAACCAACGTGTATTCATTTGGGCTTAGATTTTGGCTCATTCATCAAATTTTGAAAAAAATTACATTTTCAGAAACTAGACTTCATTCTACACACTTAAAAAAAAAATTAATTAATTTCAATTAGTTTTCAATATTTTTAGGGGGAGCACACAAAAATTTCACATTTTCAGGATGTGTCCACTTCGGAAAATGGCAAAAAATCACAATTTCATCAAAAAATTAGTAGAAAAATCAGGGATAAACTAGGTGCTATTAGGTAATTTCTCATTGGAGTGATTAATTTTTTTATTTTTTTAGGTTAACATTTTAGGGGGAGCACAACAGATGCTATGTTATGTTTTTTCACAAAAAACACTTTTTGTTCTCCCCCTTTTTGAGGGCCTCAATATCCACCATTTCTAAAATAAATTAGTAGTTTAGAAACTAGATTTGGAGTAGAACAACTCTTGTTTTTGTCACATTTTAAAATTTTGAGTTTAACTATCCTCAATTTCTCGTTGAAGTTCAGAGTTTGCTGATTTCAAAAAAAAAGTTGCATCTTATACCCCCTTTTTGGTCCCCCATCTTTGTGCACTTACCCAGGTGCTCTGCCTTTTAAAATTCTCACCAAGTGAGACATGTATGAGACAAATTTGTGGTATCTAGCAAGAGGATGGACAAAAAAAAACAAGAAAGGGAATGCATTCTAATTGTGGATATATCTAGATACACACAATGCTAGGACTGTGAAATCCAAAATTCAGTATTTCCTCCAAACATAGATATTCAAGAATACTTATTCGTGCAATATAGAGATTGAAATAGAGGGCCTTTGTTGTAACCAAACATCACCATGATGGAACAAAGATGTCATTTTTATCTTAAAAACTTCTCTACGTCAGAAAGCTTTCAGCAAAGAATGAAACCACGATACACACAGATATATGGTTCTTTTTGATATTATCATAATAATAGTAGAACTTTTGTCAAAAGAGATAAATCTTGTCAGAGGTTAAATTTCAGATCTTTATAGAGATCAGTTGGCATAAACAATTCAAGTTTCAGTCCTAATGCGTATTTACATAGGTGTGATTGCATGCAAAGAACCTCCCAGTTTCACCAAGTTTCTTACCATTCAACATGTATCCTATTCAAATTAACATGTTTGTAATATACTTAGTCCAACTTGGTATTTCCTATAGCATATAAAAAAATTTACGTTCTAAGAATAGAAAGACCCTATTTTACTAATAAGACTCTTTCGGCTAAGACTCTTTTGGCTGTAAACATTAGACACTAATGATTGATTCTTAGGTAAAATATGTTAAATTGTCAAAGTTGATTTACTTTTTTGAAACTTAATTTTTTCCTTATAGTGTGATGTTTAAGGCTGGCCAAAAGACTCATCAATCTGGAGACTCCACAATCAAACAAATTACCAACTTCTTGTGATATTTATAAGGTTGCTTAAATAATCTTGTTTGCTGTCACTGTTATTTTTTGTTTCTCTTCTAATTTCTTTTTATTTGGTGGCATTGGCTTCAAAAGTACATGTAGCTTGGAGATTGACTCTATAATGAAGAGCAAGATGGATTAAATCAATAAGCACAAACACAATCAAGATAGAACTATTTCCATTTCCTCCCCTTGAATGCATCGATTACATCTACCTCTTTTTATAGAGGACTTTACAAGAAATGAGAACAATCTAGAATGATGGTGAAGTGTAGGTTAGAATAAAAGTCTAGATAGATGGAATTTAGAACCTTCAGGTGCCGACAAATTTAGTTGGATGGTAATTAATTTAACTGTTCCAACATCCCCCCATAAATATTCATCGAATTGTCTTAGATATCCCCCCATAATTTAGAAATGATAGGTCCTGGCTTAAAGCCTTGTTAGGTACTCATTTATAATCACTTATCCAAATCTTCACATTCTTTCCCCTGTCACTATTGGGTTTTCACGGGTTACCCCTAACCAATGTGCAAATTTGAATTACTTTTTCAGTCACCACAAATATTGCACTAAAGTGGTTTTAGCTCACCACAAACCTCACACATTAAATAAGAAAGTGGTTTAAGGATGACCATGAACCAAAGTGGTTCTATAGGGAAACCATCATTAGTCTGGGCTTTTTTATTTTTTGTACCTGCATCAAAATTGTTTATTGAGTCCATATGAAAATAAATCCATCTACCCAGATACATGGGTGCCCAACCAATTTACTCACCAGTTCTATAGGACTCCTTTTCAGCTACATTGTTCATCAATAAGTAACCAAAAACTTCTAAGGTGTCAGGTATAACCAATAATTCACCCCTTACATCAAATTAGGTACAATACATTCTTCAACTTTGTGATTGCGCACTAATTGAGATTCACCTTTTTTCAAGAGCCTCCCAAATACTATCAATCACATTACAAAATGAAAACATCAGTTTCTTGAGGGGTATTGCAACAACATTGCCTTCACATTTAGATAAAAAAAATTCTCACATCCAACGTAAACAATCTACTCAAGTAAAGTGGGTAGAGGCAGAATAGGGGAGAAAACAACAGAAAACACATAACACCAAAAATAGATTTTTTGTTAGTACTCCTTTTTTTAACATCAACAACCAGACTTTCTCACTTACAGCTTTGACTGATCTCCATCAGTGGCTTGATATCCCTCAATGACAACACAATTCTTCAATACCTTTGGCTCCTGAAATTAGCATTTACAAATTTTTGAATTTTGCAGCTTCTTTTTTAGCAAATTTCAAAATAACATAACATTTCTCGGCATTCTCTTCATTCGTAGTTTTTTCTCTTCACCCAACTCACAATGCACATTTCTAAGCCCAGTTTTCTAAGATTTCGAAATAGCTCCTACATAGCAGTTCATTTTCACAATTACAAAGATAACACAGAGCACTACATGGACGTTTGCAATATCCTCCTTCAACAACATGGTGATTGGCTAGATATATTGCATTTATGCCATATGACTTAGCTTGCAGTCAAAACATCTATGATAGTCACAAATGACAAATGAAACCACAGACGAGGGATTTACGTGCAAGATTACACACACCTTTTGACAAGAACTCAAAGAAGAAATATATGGCCAACAAACACCATAGAGTCTACAAAGGAAAATAGAAACACATCAGCATACTAACTACAAACTGAACCACACAACATTTCTAATCATGTGGCTCTGATATTTTGTTTACCAAATCTCCACAGGCATAATAGCACAAAGACAAAGCAAATTGGAGGACACTCTATTACCACTATCGACTCTGATACCATGATGAAGAGGAGGATGGATTAAATCCACAAGAACAAACACAATTAAGACAGAACTATTTCCATTTCCTCCCATTGAATGCATTGATTACTTCTGCCTCTTTTTACAGAGGACTTTAGAAGTAATGAGAACCATCTAGAATGATGGTGAAGTGTAGGTTAGAAGAAAAGTCTAGATGGATGAAGTCTAGAACCTTCACGTGCTGAAAAAGTTAGTTTGACGGTGATTAATTTAATTGTTCCAACACTGCCTAGAAGAATAGGAATATTGTAATGATTTCAGGGTATGCACAAAAAGATTGAGGAAAAAGCTTCTCAAAGGTTTCCAAAAATGAAATTGGCGAGAGTATGTTTAGTTTCAACAACCTTTCCAAGAATCTTCGATGTCTATGATAAATTAGGAGCTTTTGGAAAAGACAAGGGTGTCTACTAAGAGCGTATAAGTTGTAATGCCCAAGAAAACATGTATGCCTAACCTCCAGATTTCCCTGTAAACCAAATTTCAATCTTTAGAACATTAATAAAGTGTAGCCTAGTTTAAAAATGTCCAAGCATACCCTTCACAAAATTTTACACAAAAACAACCCCAATCTTAAGAATGTATCTTAGGATTCAACTTACAATTCATAAGGGCAATCACTATTTTCCCATAAGGCAAAAAAGGGTAGAACAAGAATGTTTTTCCATTTAAATTAATTTGTACAAAATGAAAGCAAGATACCCTTCAATTTTTAAGTCTACCAATAATGAAAAGGAAACTATAGCAGAAGCAATGGAATTCCTCCAAGTGGAACAAAAGGACCTACCTTTGAATGAGTCTCGATCCTTTTTCTCACCCTCAAACTTTTTACATCATCATCAATAGAGTCCTAAACCTATATTTATAGGATGAATTTCTCTTAATCTTAGTTTTCCTTTAACTGAAAGTGCAACACGCATATTTTGGCAGCTTCTTCTTGAAGGCAAATTGTTGTTTTGGCTCCTCATGATACAGTGATGTAGGATGAAAGAATGTACCTCCCCTCAAGCTCTAAAAGTGTTGGAGAATAAATTAATTACTAACAACCACTGCCTGACCAACACAGTAGAGATAGATACTTATAGCATTCTCCAGCCATGAATCTAGACATTTCTCCATGAATTGCAAGTCAAACTAAGAAATTAATTTAGAAAGTTCTAGCACCATCCATAGTGTGCTATGGAGTATTCTAGAGCATATTCCAGAGGATTCTCAGACCTCTATAAATAGAGGCATTGTGTAAGGATATGATCATCAGATCTTTATCTGATCATAGTGATAAATAAAGTCCTCCATTGGTTTCTCCTCTTTTTTTTTCACTGCTTTGTTTTTTAGCATGGTATCAGAGCCCATGGTAGAAGATCTTGGAGAAGCCTGAAGAGTAGAGTAGAAAATATGTATTGTAGAGGAAGTCATTTCAGTTTGGTTGAGATGCTTGAAGTTGCAGATCAAGAATAAATTGTTGTTAGCAGATCACCCAATGTTGTTGTAGCCAAAAAGTTAAAAAAGAGTTTGTCCCTTATGTTTTTGTCTGTGTTTCTTTTCTTATTGTGCTACTTTTTCAATATGTTACTGCTAGAGGTCATGCTGAAGCCTATTTGTTGCAACCAAAGGGGATTGAACACCCGATATGGTAGTGGAGCTTTCTGATGTATGTGCTTGATGTAAAATAGAAAGAGAAGCACAGTTTAAAACTTGATTTCTACATTCTGTCATGTCCATTGGAGTTTGAGACTACCGGAAAAGGTGAAGAAAGGGTATAAAAATTCAAAGGTTGTAGAAGACCAAACCCTTAGTAAAGATAAATAAATATGAAAGAGGGGAGAAGTGTTGATATCCTGAGACTGTCGTATGAAGAAAATCAGTGATGAAGAAAAAATATGAGGCTATTAAAACTTAGATTTATACTTACATAAGGTATTGTGTATCCCTAAGATATTGTGTTTCACCATGTTTGCAAAATTTCTATAGTATAATTGTGGGAAAAATAAAGTAAAGAAGTTGTAGTGCTAGGTGAAGTTGGTGATTATTTTGTAATGGTCACTTATCTTATGAGGTATATAGGCTGAGAGAAATGAATTTTTTTTGTCAGAGAAAGTCTTTGTTGCTTTCAAGAAGTGGTCAAATTATTTATTGTATTTCTAAGGCTCTTGAAAAAAATCCAATTCCAAATGGTATGCAATTACGAAGTTTAAGAATGTATTATACTTGTGTTATTGTTAGGGGTGCATTATCAGTTGTACCCGACACCCTACAAGTTTTTGGTTTAACATATTGATGAACCATATATTTGAAAAGGAGTCCTATAGAACTGGCGAGTACAACGGCTGGGCACCCATGTATCTCAATAGATAGATTTATTTTTATATGGACTCAATAATCACTTTTGATGCAGGTACAGAAAAGAAAAAAATCCTAGAGAAATATGATGGTTTCCCCGTAATCATGATTTGTGGTCATTAGAACCACTTTGTTTCGTGGTCAGCCTTAAACCACTTTCTTATTTCATGTGTGAGGTTTGTGTTGAGCTAAAACCACTTGAGTGCAAAGTTTGTGGTGACTGAAAAAGTATTTCAAACTTGCACATTGGTTAGGGGTAATTCGTGAAAACCCAACAATGATTATTATGAGGGGAAACAATGTGAAGAATTGGATAAGTGATTGTAAATGGGTACCTAACAAGGCTTTAAGCCAGGACCCATCGTTTATACATTATGGGGGGATATCTTAAGTAATTTGATAATTAATTTATGGGGGGATGTTGGAAAATAAGTTAATTACCAACAACCAACCAGCACAGTAAAGATAGATACTTCTAGCATTCTCCAGCCATGAACCTAGACATTTCTCCACCAACTACAAGTCAAACTAAGAAATTAATTTAGAAACTTCTAGCACCATCCATACTATGCTATGGAGTATTCTAGAGCATATTCCAGAGCATTCTCAGACCTCTATAAATAGGGCATTGTGTAAGGATATGACCATCAGATCTTTATATGATCATAGTGATAAATAAAGTCCTCCATTGGTTTCTCCTATGTTTTCTCTCTGCTCTATTCTTTATATACTCATTTATGGTCAGAATATGATATGTAGCTATATAATTATGTGAATAAATTACATTTAAGAGGGTTAGTTATTATTCTTTCAAAAATTTTGAATTATAAAGTATTCTTTATATGTTTCAATATTTTTTTGATAAATATTTGTTACTCAATAATTCTTAATATGTACAATAACAAGATATTCTTAGATAATTTATTATTGTTGATATTAGAAAAAAATGAAAGTTTAATTTGATATTCTTAGATAATTTATTATTGTTGATATTAGAAAAAAAAAAGTTTAATTTATCCTATTGCAATTTACTTATTTTAATTTTAACAAAATATACATAATATCAATTTTAAAGAGATAATCAAAACTAACTCAATCTTTCAAAATTGTAATACACATCCTTACTAGGCCTTTCATATATTTATCCAATCAAGATAGGAAACTGATCTCCAATCAGAAGCATAATTAAATGTTTCTTTTTTTTTTTTTATGAATAAGCCCTTTAACATTAATTAAAATGTTTCTTTTATAAATGATTCCTCTTTATGTGAATGTCCTGGGTTCCATTTTTAAAACATATGTGAATTTGCGTCACGGTGTAATAATAACTGATCTTTGCACTCTTTATCTACCTCTCTAGAAAATCCATTAATATAAAACTTTAATTCGATAAACAACACACCCAGGGGTCAAATTCTATAGGTTAGCAATCTTATACATCTCTGTTCTCAAGTTTCTTTTCTGATTCTGATGTTCATACGAATTTTTCCAGATTTTCCTCATGACATTAATGCGCTGTCACCTGGTTTTCTTTTTCTCCAGTAATATATTCCTGTTGCATTAAACTTTACAGTTTATCGATCATAAATCAAGCAAGGTAATAATATTTCTCTATAATGCCATTCTTCCCAAAGTTCAATGCCATAAAGCATTACCAGAGTTATCTTTAGCAATGATGAAAAGACAAATCATATGCTCTCTGTTAGTTTCTTAAAAGCGCAAGGTTTACCTTGAAAGAAAGAAGACCGTAAATTTCTCAACTGATATGATTAAATAAGCTCAATCATATACACCCACCTATAATTACCTCCATGGAGAACATAATTTATTGAGAAGCATAATTTTAGGTTTCTATTGTCTGAGAAGATTCTGTTGAATTTCTACAAAGACCAACTTTTAGACAAGCGTCGCGTAACGCAAATCTGTCCCACAGTGGAAAGCAAAGGAGGGGAATAACATTTATAAAGCTGGTGTTGATAAGTTGGGAATCGTTTTGAGCAAAAATGTGTGGTGATTTCTAATGAAATTAGGGCTACAAAGTTGTAGTAGAATTGGGTGTGGATGGGCTTCTATAAGAAAATGAAAAGAAAATAAAGGCCGTATTTGAGGGCATGGAATGTGAAGCACACAAAGATTGCCTGCCACTGAGAATTCAGGTAGCCCATACGTGGGTCCAAACGTCCGTGATTAGATATTCTTTTAGCTCTGATTATACTTTAGTATATAGATTTGCATAGTATAATGGTTTTTCCTTAAATTTTGTTTATTTTTACAACATTTTAAGGCAGGTTATGAAAATCAAATCAATAAAAATTTATTATAATATGTAAATTTTGATTTTGGTATAGAAAATTCTTACCCGTTTAGAATTATTGTCCCTGTCATCGCCATCAGATAAGAATATGTATATCATATCTTGAAGTCACATAAACATGAGCTGTACCCTACTTGATTCATGTCTTTTGCCACTCTTCCCAAGAGAATGACAAGTACTTCTCTCATCAAATTTGTGGCTGCCGACATATAGATATTATGTATATCAGGGGCAGATACACTGTCATCTCTTTTGTGCTATAAGAGTCTTTTTCCTTGAACAACCTTGGTCTAACATTAAAGGAGAAAAAAACGAAACTGAAATTTATATATTATTGTCTATCAGTTCATGTTAATTTTCTAATGAATCTGATTTCTTTTTCTGAATGTGTTTGCTAAAGTGGTTCCAATTTTTAAACGTGTATACCTGTTAATGAATTAAAATAATAGATTATGGAAAGAAAGAAAAGTACTTTATATACAAACATTTATTAAAGAAGAGAAAAAATAGAGATAATTGAAGTTGAAATATTAAATTTAAAGGTAAATTTTAAGATAAAGAATTTATTGAGTAGTTATTTAATCTTCTTTTACTTAAATAAATCTTTACATTTTATAGAAATAATTGAAGTTGAAATATTAAATTTAAAGGTATAATTTAAGATAAAGAATTTATTTAGTTGTTTAATCATCTTTTACTTAAAATAACTTTCACACTTTTTATCTTCATGAGATAATTTTGTAGAGAGATATGATTTATTTATGTTAGTCATATACGACGATTAAGAAAGAGTTCTTATGTAATCTTATCTATGTTCCTTATAATGATTATAATTATTGGTAAATTTTACAATATATTAAATAATTAACTTATTCATATTCAAAGTGACACAATATAGAATTTTCTCTCTGTAAATTAATTACTATCTAAAGTCCTTTATATTTGATGAATTCTTAAAGTATAGGGATTAGATCCTATTTATTGATGTTTAATTTAAAAAGAATATTTTGAAATAAATGAGCATCTATAACGTCATTTTCAAACAAATCCTTTTACTAAATTTGAGTTTTTAATTGAATCTATAGAGCTATGTTGCTAAAACATTGATTTTTGTTGCCTAAGTGTTATGATAACCACAATCTAAAATAGAACAGTGTATGCGATAAAATAAATTAATTCTAAAAGGTTGAGTTCATGAGCTAGAAAATGTAAACATGCAAAAGCAACATACTACAAATGAGAATATGGTTTCATAGGGTTCTTTTGAAATAAATAAGGTAGCACACAACAGAGAGAGATGGGGGGGTTAAATTTGTTGTGTCCAACACTTAAAACTTTGACCACCTTTTGACCTTAAATGCCATATCTAATTAATGAATAGTAAAACATATATCCACAACACATCAAGAACACATAAAACCAATATTATGATGTGGAAAACCCAGTCAAGGGTAAAACCATGGTGGGGATGAACCCACAAGATGATGTGCTCTGTTAAAAGCACTATACCGTGTTTTAAACATATTACAGTGGGAATGCACATGTATTCAGGCACACTGCCTAGAGCTCACTAGTCACATACAATAGGGAAGGCTCACTACCTTACAAAAATTACATGGACTACAATCTATAGTGGACAACAATCCACAAGTCATAAACTGGATAATCACATCTTACACATGCATGGGTCAATTCCATTGATGTATAAATACAACCTTATTTTCCACACCAAATCTCTGCCTCAATTGCAGATTTCACTCATACCTTGTCACACACTCTAGCACTTCTAACACATGATCCACAAAGGGATACAATTATATTTATACAATTAATTAACTTATCACAAATTCGCTAATGGACCTAAGTTACAATATTGCATCCATATACGGTACAATATTTAATGTGAACCAATCCATGCTAGCTAAGAAATAGATCAGACCATTAAATCCATCCTCGAAAACATTAATAATCCAATAATCATGCCTTGAACATTCGGAACATGCTACACCACCAAGTTAGCCAAGAATATAAGTACTATGAACTCACCATTAGAAAACTAGAAAATATGATCACACCAATCAATGTGAACAAGAAATGCAATAGGAATGAAATCTAGAAACATCCATAATCACCATGAATAACCTAAGGTACATCTATATCAACTCTAATCTTTGACTTCATTAGCATCTCTGAAATATACCTCAAGAACATAATAGTAACCTCTTTCAATCAAGAAAAATTTCTTACAGACCTCGAAATCAAAAACCAATCAATTTTAGGATACACATCAATGTCCCATACATGCCACATAATTCCACATATCAAACTATTGAAACATTGAACCATACTGAAATAAATACTAAAATATTATCACCATTGAACATCCAAAAATACAAGTCTCAACGTAAAAACCAATAAGTCATTGAAACCTCCATGCGAACCTCTGTAATTTGACATGAATCTACTACAGACATCCCTCAACACAACACATACGTGCACATAGACATATAATCAATACACTGTCTGTACCGAACCAAACATCTCACTGAACATCATAGAAACATTATCTCAAATAGTAGAAATATGTTGACATCAATGAGAAAACATCAATGTCAACACATATATGCATAATTTTATAATAATCTACCCCTTTGGCATTGATGGAAATATATGATGTGAAAAAAATCAATTCACAAAAAAATCAAATCAACAGTACTACCAATAATATCCAAACATATCTTTTAGATTCTCTCTATAATGTCTGTCATACCGAAAGTCTCTTCATTGAAATATTATCCCCCTTTGTTATCTCTCCCTAACACGAAAATTTTCTCACCATTTGTTTTTCCTTTTCTTTTTTTCACGTGACTATCTCTCCCCATTTGACGTCATATGGAAAAGGCAGATATATGCACTTAACCATAGAGATCACAAATATGAACACAAATCTAAACACCTAACTCAACAAGCTGACTACTCACTTTGAGTATTAGCCACCAAAACATAAATCCCGATAAAAGACATCTTTGTGAATGCTATGGAGTTATGCACACCAATGCACCTTAGTTTTGATCAGAGGCCTAAGCACCCTTAACTTACCTGTGAGATACTCGAATGTATCCCTAGGAATGGATTCTTGAAGATATTGCCAATTTTTTTCTTAGTAGGAACATAATCCAATCTGACTTCCTTCTCATTAACATTCTCTCTCAAAAATGGAAACTTGATATATATCTATTTTTTCTTTGAATGTAACACTGGATTTTTAAAAATATTAATTACACTTCAGTTATCACAGTAGATAGCAATAGGCTCATCATACTCAATTCTAATATCTTTCAACATTTTCTTCATTCATATTAACCGTGTATAATTGGTAGCAACAACAACATATTTATCCTCTACAGTAGATTGTGAAGTACCATATTTTTCTTTTTCCTCTACCATGAAACTAATCTCTTTCCCAAGAAAAATGCACCGCCACTTGTAAGTTCTTCCTATCATCCACATTACCTGCCCAATCAACATCAGTAAAAGAGATCAATGTAAAATCATCAACCTTAGGATACCACAAGCCATAGTCAACTATCCCTTTCAAGTATCTAAATATTACTTTAACAACCACAACATTAGATTCTTGAGGATCTTCTTCAAATCTAGAAACAATGCAAATAAAATTTATAATATCAGGTCTAGTTGGAGTCAAATATAAAAATTCACCAATCATTGGTCTATATCTTTTCTAATTTTCTTTAGGATAAATATCATCCATTGTCAACTTGCATCCAATTACCATAGTTGTACCAACCGGTTTAGAGTTTTCCATACCAAATTTCTTCAACAGTTATTTCACATACTTGGAGTGAGATATAAAGATTCATTTTTATGATTGAGTAATTTGCAGACCAAGAAAGAAAATCATCTCACCAATCATAGACATCTCAATTTTTTTTTTCATTTCATTGGAAGAATCTTTACTCAACTTATCATTCCCACTAAACATGATATCATCAACAAATACTTTAATAATCAAAATATTTGCATGATCAATCTTGAAGTATAAGTTACTATCAACAATACCTTTTTAAAATCTAAGCTTTAGTAAATATTCATGCAATCTTGCATACTAGGCTCTAGGGCCTTGCTTCAATCCATACAAATATTACTTCAATCAGAAAACCATATCATTATTATTTGTCAATGTAAATCCATCTAGTTGTTCTACATAAACTCCTTCCAACTCACCACTCAAAAATGCAGACTTGACATCCAACTGATAGACCTTGAAATCTCTATAAGTAGCATAAGACATAATAATCTAACAAGTTCAATTCTAGAAAAAGGAGAAAAAGTCTCTTCAAAATCAATACCTTACATTTGTGAATAACCTTTGCAAACAAGTCTTGCCTTATTCTAGACCACTTCACCATCTTCACTCAATTTGTTTCTGAAAACACGTTTAGTACCTATCATGTATTCATGTCCTTAGGTCTCAGAACTAAAATCCATGTCTTATTCTTCTCAATATGATGTAATTATTCTTCCATAGTTTTCACTCAATGTTCATATTTTCCAGCTTCATTCACAGCGTTCGGTTTAGTCTTTGATATCAAATAATTATCTTCTCTATTTTATGAAAGTCTTCTTCTAGTTATTTTTATCACCTATTATTTTATTTTCTAAATGATTCAATCTCACATGCCTTGGATTCTTAGGATTTTCATGTATATAATACTCGTGTGTCTCTACTTCATATTCATATATAATGACTTCATCTTGATTCCCTAGAATAATCTGATTCTGATTTTTAGTTTTTTATCGCATTCCTTGATTCCTATTGTCATCCTGATCATTCGAGTCATATCCACAAGATCTAGCTTGTCTATGATTTCTTTCATCCACTTTGACATTAGCACTCTCAACTATCTTTATCAATCTATTATTGTAAGATTTGTATGCCTTTCTCTTTGTTGAATAACCAAGAAATATACCTTCATCACAACTAGGATCAAATTTTCCTAAATATTCATCTCTTTTGATATAAAATTTTCTTCCAAAGATTTTGAAATATTTCACAATAGGAATATGACCATACAATAGTTTATAATCAATCTTACCATTTTCATGCTTGATTTGTACCTGGTTCAATGTATAAATTGTAGTGTTTGCATCTTCACTCCAATAAACATGTGGAATATTTCCTTCAATCATAATTATCCTTGCAGTGTACATAATAGTTCTATTCCTTCTCATTGCAATACCATTCTATTGTGGGGTTTGTACTATAGACATCTGTCTCTTTATCCCATGTTCTTCACAAAATACATTAAATTCATCTGATGTGAATTCAACACCTTTGTTGGATCTCAGACATTTTAGCTTCAAACCTGTTTTTGTCTCAAGCACAACCTTAAAAATTTTGAATTTGTCAAAAGCTTCATATTTCTCCTTTAAAAAGGTAACCCACATCATCCTTGAACAGTCATCAATGAATATTATAAAATATATATCTTCATAATAACTTCTAGTTCTAGATGGAGCACATAAATCAGTATGCACGAGATCTAACAATCCACTTGAAGAATAAGTCTTTCTTTTGAAAGTAGATCTAGTTAGATTACCCATCTACCATTCCTTTCACATAGAATTAACATGCTTCAACAAGCTAGGTAGATTACTCAGTTCTTTAGTAGCACTTATCTTTATAATGTTATCAAAATTCAAATGACACAACCTCTTATGTCTGTTACCCCATTTTCATATTCATTCAGTTGGTGGCAATTGTTAACCTATTTACTAAGGGAACTTTCTAAATACCCTAGTTTGCAAATTATTATGTGATCTAGATTAAATTTGAGTTCATTTTTTAGTTAAGCTAAAAGTGCATGAAAAGAAAAGAAATTAAAGTAATCTATCCAATGAAATGACATATACATATTGGATCATATACATAATTTAAGCATGGATGATACTTATGTGCAAAAAGAAAGGTAAAGAAAATCAGAAGATCTCACTTAGGTCATGAGCATAGCCAAACTTTCAATATTTTATGGCTACATACATACATGCGTAAGTGTGACATAAACAGATAAAGGGATACAAGTCATTGCATATTAAAAAGGAGAATTTTGAGTCTATTTGAACTCCAGAACTGCTCTAGTGCATGTAATGATGAAGATGGGTTAGATATTTAAAATCTAAGAAATAACTGATATCCAATGACCTATCTATATCTACAATCATACATGTCCATACATAGTCATAAGCAATTAAAAATATGAACCATGTTCAAGACATGTCTGAGCTCAAATGATGCAAGAAGGAGAAAGGGCATTGTGTTTTCTTAACTTGTTTGTTCCATGTGTAGGTATAGAAGAAGTTGTGACATTGCATTGATGTGCAATAAATTCCCTTGCTCAGGCACAGGAAGCCTTCAACAATAGCCATCACATGCCACCTTTGAAGTACAACTATGTCTGAGCATAAACACTTATGAAGATGTTCTAATCCCTAAAGTACAATAAATGGTGTTTCTCTGCAAAGTGGGCAGAGCCAAGAGGCCCTTGAAGAACCTCTTGGAAAAACCCAATCTTTAGGACAAGAACACTCGGGATCAAGTGGCAAGCCCTCATAGTACTACACATGGAATTTGTGAGCATTACCATAAGCTCCATTTCTACATAGTTTCTGATTTCCCTCACAGCCTCAAGGAGAAGCACTGATCAAAAAGGGGAAATCAATGGAAAAACATTACTCAATGGAACATTAAGGAGAGAAAGAAGGCATGCATCATATAAAATAAGCTATAACTCATGCATGAAGGAATGAGAGGCAAGAATGTGCAAGGAACAATATGATAAAACTGATACAAACAATATGATTCTTCATTAAGATCAAGAACCCATTATAGTCATATAGGTGCATCATTCCACCATAAATAGAGAAGATAACAAAGCAACATTCTTATGTTGTAAAAAATGAAAAATGAAAAATGATGTCCTAGTTCTTGAAATGATCAAGCACTGGATAGAGATTACAACAACACGAGGTCTTCAACATCCATGCAAGTGATTCCCCAAGTAGAGGTATTTACATATCCTATCAAGTATGGTGCATTTCACATAAAAATATGAAACAACATTTACATGTGGATATCAACACAAAACAATAGCAACATATTTGCATGTCAACAATAATAATGATGCAAGATTACAAGGAGCGGAAATGTATTTTAGTAAGTCCAGTATGGGGTATGTTGCCTAACATTTTAAACAAAATTAGGCATGTCCAATGAATCTCATGGAGTTGAGCACAATGACACCAATGCATCTAGGGCAAAAAGTAGAATTACAATGTTCGGAGCAAAGTTTGAACAATATCAATGATGCCTGATCAATCCACTAGCAAAGATACAAAACCAGATGGAAGTAACATCATAATGTCCCAGAGCAGAGATAAGTATGATGCATTTCATCTCAACAAAGATTAAAAAATAGCATATGTATCTCTCAAAGAGAAAGGCACAATAGTGGCATATGTCTAATCTCAAGTAAAAGTTGCATTTTCAAGAAAAGAAACAACAAGTATGATGTACACGACAGAGGTAGGGTACATCTCTTAACAAATCTACATTTCTACATGTAAAAAAAGAAAGCATATGCTGTGTAACAAGATATGATGCAGAAAAATGGAAGAATAGTTCAAAAAGAATATAAAAAAGAGAAAATGGAGGTAGCCACACCCCACGCTATGGAGGCAAAACCAACAAAAATGCTTCCAAATCAGTGCAAAGGGTAAGAAAGGATAGCATAGCCCACGAATATGAAGAGAACAACAATACAAACATTTAAAAATGACATTCCTTTCAAGCTCCAAGCATCATATGAATCATGGTGCACCATGCTATTGAGACAAAAAATGCAATAATGCCCTAATCAATGCTCATGGAATTACAGAAAAGGAAGCAAAGAATTATAGCCACGAGCTTGAATGGTAGAAAAAAGCATTCAAATGGTTTTATAAACATTTAAAGCAGATTTAAAAATATGTTCTATGATCTAAACCATTTCAAAACCATAGTAAAATATGTAGAGAAAAGAAAATACAATGATGCCCTAAAATAAACAAGTGCAGAGATTCAAGCACAACATTATGCAATGCAAAAAATAAAATTATCGAATGATGAAGGCAATGAAAATGGATCACCTACCCCATTTTTTTATACTACCATTGACAAGTCTATAAAATCTTGATGCAAATGGAAACATCCCAAAAACCGTGGCTTCTTTCCAAGTAAAGTTCAGTTAGGGCATCATAAACTCGTGTTCTTCTTAATGATAAAATGGTAAGAAGATGGTAATGGTCGATTTGTTTAATGTTTTCATAACATATGCTAACGTGGAGTAGGTTATAATTACTATCGCATATAGTCAAAGTTTTAATCTTGCATATGTTTAAAGGTTTAAAACGAAATGGAGTCTTTTTATCAATATTTTAAGAAAGTCATTTAAAGGCATGATTAAAAGAAATGTAAACATGACCCCTAAGCACCTAGGTATGTTTCCTATCAAATCTTTTATTGTGGGGTCATTTTTTAGTTAAATGGGACGTATTTTAATGTAAAATCATGCACTTTTATTATTGTAAAATATTTGACAAGTGATTTTTTATAAATCATTTTGTTCAAATACTACCTACCCAAGCAAGATTAGGGGAGATTTGATTTGATATTTAAGGATGAAGGATCTTTAAAGCATAAATTCTGAAAATATTCCATGTCACCACCTTTTAGCGGAGGCTAGGTCACCTAATTTTGAACAACATATCCCATGGACCTAAAATGCAGATTTGTCCTAGGATTCCTACTTCTTTCCATTCTAAATTTGGTGGAGACAATCATGGGATTCCATATTTCTTGGAGATGTATTTTCCTACCCATCATCTATATATACCTCTCACTTTTGGTGATCCAGGCGGTTCTTGCATCCTATCTCACTGTAAGATATGCATGTTTGTAGCTCTTAGAGAAGCAAATTGTGTCTTGGCTCCTTTTGGTTGAATGCAAAATAGTAATCCTTCTTTTCCTATTGTTCTTTGAGTCATTTTATGAGTTTTATGTCAATGCTATTGTGATTAATTTATCTTTTACTTGATATATTGTTCATTGAAATATTCAGAAATACATTTTGTTGCCTAAAGTCCTAATTTGTGTGCATTTACAAATAGTTTATGTTTTGGAACTCATTTCCCTTATCTACAATCAACACCTTATTATTTCTAAGGACAACATTATAAGTAGGGTAAATTGTTGAAGTTATCAGTTATGATTTAATGAACATTGTGAGTTGTTTACAATTTGTGGATCTTTCAATTTGGTGAATCAACCAAGTTTCATTTTCAATTTTAAAGTTAATGCTCTTCTCTCCCCTTTTCCCTTCTAAGTTTAGTTTAAGTTTCCAGGTGATTCAAGGGAAGCCGACCCTTAACCTGAGGTCTACTTTCACCATTGGTCATCTACAACCTGAAAGTAGTCTCATGTTTCACAGGATCACGTTGCGGGTGCAATCCTTAGTGACAATAGTTTTTGCCACGCCTGGTGGGACAGACTATTTTGAGCCAGTATTCTGAGAAAAGTTACATATGAGTTGTTGTTTGGTGTGATCAGTAGCTATATCCTTATTATGAATTGTGAGACATCATACCTAGTGGATCTAATCCTGTTTTATACAGATTAGTCTTTCTAGCACATGAGCGGGATACTGACTAGGCAGAGTAGGGATCCTTTTGAATATATAGAGCTAACCCCATCTGAAAAGAGGCAAAGGGAAGAAAAGGACACTGAGTCCCATCCTAGTGCATCTCAATATATTGATTACACTCATATCCCTTTAGGGACACACAACTATCCTCCTTTGAAGACAATGTCATTGTATAAGGTGTACTATGAGAAGTCACTATGGAAGTGTTGGAAATATTGTTTGGAAAGCTACAATGGAAACAATTGTTGTTTTGTCATTGATGTCAAACCTTAATTGGTGAGACTATTTCTATCTGTATTGAGTACCATATCTATTGATTTGGAGAAAAGGATAACAAGAAGACCGGGGGAAACAGTTGAGTTATGGGTAAACACAAGGGTACTTGATCATTTGGCACATTGGAAAAGTGATATGTTGTTTATCTTTCACTAACAGTTCATTGAGAAGTTGATGTCGAGCAATGCGAAGTTGATGTCTAGCAATGTGAATTTGATGCCGAATGATGCCAATGATGGCTGAGCACCAGTAAAAATGCTGAGGAATATAGAGGCGACCAAGCGGAAGGACACAATGGTGGTCGAGCGCTAGTATTTTGATTAATGATGAGATTTAAGATCTCTAGCTGACATAGTTGATTTTATTGGGATATGTAAAGTTAATTAAAGATTGATCCATGTTATTTAATGCATGGGTAACCGCAATTAATGTATGGACTCAAGATTTAATTAAGGACTACTTTGGAGAAGTAAATGGTAATGTAATGATGGGATGATCTATTGGATCTGACCTAACCTAAGATCTACGATCTTGATTAAGTGACAAAGATTTATCTGACCTAGATGAAGAGGTATAAGATAACCTTAAGGGGTTATTCATGGAGTGTGTGAGTATGCAAGAGGATTCCATATTTAATTTACTGATTGGCATGACCTAGTAGAGAAGGCTGAACACAAAAGTAGAGAATCACATGAGTGATTGCTTGACAGATTTCCAAGAAGATCTGGAGTTTGAGATGAGAATGGAGGCTACTTAGTAAAATAGCATTAGAGTTGAAATCAGATATGGATTTGCAAAGTAAGTTGTATGTATCAGATCACAACTTCTGATTACTTTCTAACCATTGTATCAGTTAAAATTCTTTAACAAGGTTGACCTAATAGTCATTGTACAAATCCTTTGGGCAAGGTGACATTCAGGTAGAATGTTCTAATTCCTCTAACAAGTCCACTCCTAATAGGGTGATTAAATCCTTTAACGAGGTCACATCTAGCAGTGTGTTTTGTAACCTTTAACAGGGTTGGCTCCTAACAGAGCTTACTTCAGAAGAGTGAAACTTGGTAGCATGTTACTGGTGGTTTTTCCCAAAATGGGTTTCCACGTTAAATACTTGTGTCAACTTGTGTATTTTTTATGGTTTCGTTTACTATTAATTTTCTGCAAGCTAGTTACATCCGAATAGTAAACAACATGTTTAAGTTGTTGACATATATTATTGTTGTCAAGCAGATCTAAATTGTTCAAATTGGTATAAAGTTTTAATGGGCACATCTTGACCTGAGGATAACTGATTTACCCCCCCNTTTCCCCCCCCCCCCCCCCCTCTCTCAGTTAATCTGAATTCATTCTAACAATTGGTATCAAAGCTTAGTTCTCTTGAAAATAGTTTGAAGGTACTTGGAGCAAAAGATCAAGATGTATAAAAGGGATGTACCAAAGTTGAACAAGGATAACTTTCCTGCATGGCAAAGTTTGATGAAATTTCACTTGGCTAGTGTTGGTGATTTTGGTAAACATCATGTTGATCAAGAATATGTAGCCCCTACTGTAATACCCTCTCCTATGGTGATACTTGGACTTTCTGATTTTGATATTCTATTATGATGGTTAGAACTATACATTTACATTTATGTTTTATGGATGATGATATGTTTATCAGATGATTGATATGCTCATTTATGGTTATCATTTATATGTTTATGAGATTAGAAAACCATCTATTTTTATATGTTTTATAGATCTAACCCAAGGATTTGAATCTAACCATTATCATGATGTTTTATGTTTCATGAATATGTGTCTAATGTGTTTTCATGACTTAAGATGAAGTCGTAGTTACTCACTTAGTGAGGTCCACATGATGTACCGATCCTGGTCATCTGCTTGCATATATATGATTTGTATGTATATCCACATGTATCCATGTATCTCTTCTTGGTGATGCAGGAGTGCAGGTACCGGGTATCATCTCCATCTAGCTTCACAGGTCTGAGCGATCCCTCAAAATCCTCGATCATTGTTGTTGTTACAGAGATATCACCATGTTTCACAAGAAGGAACTCTACCTTTGACACTTTTACCTTTAGGTGGGGAGTTCCTGAGTCAGTCCCTTGTGTGGATGATGTATTTATGTGTCCTCCCAATTTGTTGGTTTTGTGGATCTTGTAGTTGGTTTCTTGTCTTTTTCATTCTTTGAGGATGACGTTTTGAGTACGGTATCTCTAATTGTCTTCATGGTATGTTCAGTTTTGTTAGTAGATTATTGATGTGAATTATTGTATGATTTAGTAATTTATCTTTATTAGTAGATACTTATGTACTAGCGTATCTTGTTAGGAATGAGTTAGTATGTGATTAAATCATGTGATTTTATTATCACTAATAATAAATAAATTATGGTATTAATAATGTTTTATAATATTCATAATAAAAGATGTCTATGGCAACATTAATAATAAATGTTCTAATTATAGTGGTATGTTTCACCTTATATATATATATCACTATTGTATTTTGTAAAGAATATAGATTAGTGTATGAATAAATAATATGTTTTATAATAATAATATTATGTTGCAATAATATTTATAATAATAATAATATATGTACACATAGGCATATGGGTGCACACATATGCATATGCATACATATATTTATATAATTGTTGGTGAGTAAGTAATTATTGCATTATATTAATAACAATTAAATAAGTTATTGGTATGGTAAATGTGTTCAAAATAATAACTACTATTACCTTCCTTAAATAAAGGAAACATAAATTAGATTAGGTTAATAGGTAAATATAGTTATATTTCTTCCCGGAAAGACTTTAATAACATTGTTTAAGCCTAATTATTAACTGATGGATAGTTGGGATGGTTGCATTGGTTGGATTATCCATGCAACCACCTCCTCCAATCTATATACAGGAAAGATTTCCTGTGTGAAAGGGTGTTGGATAGGAGTTGATTTGGAAAGAAATGATAACAAGATTAGTATTATGCTTGTAGGAAAATTATTTTTGTGAGGAGAGAATTCAATATTCTCTAAGTTTGGCATTTGGTGGTTACGGGTAGAGGCTAGAGATTGCATCCAGAAGGATTGAAGGAGTGCTGGAAAAGTTTGAGCGGATTGGATTCTTCTTCATCAACTGAATCTACACAGGACTCTAGGTTGGGATTCATCCTGAGAGTTAACTCTCCTTTGTATTATGAAATGATGAAAGTATCATCGAATGTTTCTCTGTATGCTCGTTGCTTATATAGGCTTCAGAACATTTATGTTTCATATATCATTGTGTCTTATTGTTGGAAAAGAGAATATGATCATATATATCAAATACAAATTACTTCCTATGCATTATGAATATGAATACTACTTGTGTTTGTAAGAGTCTGGATAATCCATAGCATTTTCATTTCATCTACCTTTATAATCAGATTTTGATCACTTGTGTTTGGATTAGGGTTTGTAATCCATCATTTTTAATCTGTAATTTGTAACCTATCATTTGTTATCTGTCATTGTTTATTTAATCTTGATTTAGTATTATTATGATCTCGTGTATGGATTAGGGTTTGTATATAATCCTGACTTAGTAGTTTGTTTACACAAATATAGCATCAGCCATTTATACCTTATTGTAATTCTGGCAGTCGTTGCTATATCATTGTAATTCTGTCAACCGTTGCTTTATCATTGTAGTCTATCATCCGTTGCTATATCATTGTAGTCTGTCAGCCATCTATAAAAATATGTGTTGCTATTATGTCAGCCGCTACTCTATTATTGTATTATGCCATCTGATTATACAAGTGTAACATGAATTTAATTCTCTATCATAAAAGAATGCGCGCGGGTTAGGGTTAGGCAGAAAGCAAAAATATTTGATAACATAGTATAATATTTAGATTAGATTATTTATACAAGAAATATTTGATAACATAGTATAACATTTAAATTATTTATACAAGTATAACATTTAAGTATAAGAAATTGCTTATTGCTTTAATTTCTTATAAGAAATTGCTTATTGCTTTAATTTCTTTAATTTCTTATACTTTAAGTTATACTTGTATAAATAAATTAGGTACCTTTCAGGATGATTGAAATAGATTTTAGCTTCCTAGGAATTAAGATGCAAATTCTAGATTTTAGAATTTTCAAAAAAAATCAGACTTAGTTAAATTTCAGGCACGTGAGATTTTTCAGAGCATTGTGTCTTGGCATGTGAAATTTTGTGTAAATTTAAATATGTTTCTTACATGTTTGATGGAGATTATATGGTGCATTTAGATGCTTTAATAGGGTTAGGATGTGTGAAGGAAGTAGGATTAGGGTTTAGGATTGCCTAGGAGGATCAGGACCATTCTAGGCCTCCTAAAACATTCCAAATTTTCCTAAACATCCCTAAACTACCTTATTATTTTCTATTCTTTGATGCAGTTCTCAAATGTGTTCATGATGTGTTTTTACTACATGTATGATGTATTTGTGATGTGTGGTTTAAGGGTAGAAAACCTAAGAACACTAAGTGAGTGGCTCTCAGTGCGGGGCCAGGGCCCTAAGTGCTAGAACCAGGATAACTGATTGAAGAGTTATTTAACAAGTGAAAATTTAATTAAACTTATGGGAATGGGTTCAAACACTAAAAAGATTAATTTATGCCTCACCCATGCCATTAGCGCTAGTAAAGGATATGGATGGGAGTGGGAGAAGGTACCTATGCATAGGTACAATCAAATGGCGCTTGTCTGTACGAAAGGTATTCGATTCCGCATGTGCCTACTTAGGGGTCAGGGCCCGTAGTGGCTAGTACCAGGACAACCCAAGGGGTGAGGGCTATGGGATGACACTCACTTAGGTTGTTTCTTAGAGTTTCTACCAAGCCTTAGAACCTTTGGGAAAAATATTTTTATACTTTGATCTTCTTTCATTTGCTATTTGGGAAAGGTTACCCAACCCTAGGTATGGCCTAGCTATCCATTCTTTGTGGACCTTGGTGTTTATCTCCTAGCATGGGGAGTGGGCCTTTTGGTATCCATGTGGTTGGGTGGTAAATATTTTTATTGAGGTATCTTTTGCGGATGCGGTGCTTGAGGATTCATGCTTGCTTAATGTTCCAGTTTTGAAGAATGAAGACTTTATCTTTCATGATGTAAAATTATTGTTACCTCCCAAGAGGAGATGAATGTAATGTGATCATAAATGTACTTCAAAATGATGTATTTGGAATGGGTAGACTTAGGGAAAAAGAAAAGAGAAATCATGGACTTTATGTATATGATGTTGGAAAAGAAAAGGGTTTTGTATTATTCCAAGTAAAGTAGTATGTTTCTCATTATTGTTGATTAAGTGAAAAGCTATTGAAAAACAAATGTAATATTTGTAATGTATCAAATTATTTAGACGATTCTATTTGATTTAAAATTTATCTCATTCATAAAGGATACTTAGAAATAAAAATGGATTTAAATGGCAAATTGAAATGAAAGTACTTTGTATTTCTTTATAAAGAATCTACAAATGTTGAGATGTAGTTTCCTTAAGAAGTAAATCAAGTTGCTAGTACACTAAATGGACTTAAATAAATTGTGCATTTCTTTAGAAGGGAACCTTGGAGGAATCTAAGTTAAACTATGTTTTATTCATGTAATTCTTTAAAAATTCAAAAAATTTCATAAATCATTACTTAGGTTTTCTTTTATAAAGAGAATCTTTGTTCTCTTCCCCAGTTCCCTTGCAGAGCATGACACCTACACGAGTTCTCAATGTTGCACAGTTAAGAGAAAAGAAAGAACATAATCAAGCAATGTTGGAGATTGCATCATCCCTGAACTATCATGAGTTTGAAGACATAAAGGACTGTACAAGCACAAATAAAATGTGGGATGCCCTTGAAACCATCTATGGAGGTGACACAAATGTGCTAAGAGCCCAATCTAAAAGCTTGAGAGGTAAGTTTGATGAAATGAAAATGCAAGAAGGAGAAAAGATAGTTTAATATTATGGTAGGATAAAGGAAGTTGTAAATGCTATTAGAGGAGCTAAAGGAACCATTGATGATAAAACCACCATGAGAAAGGTACTGAGAACACTTATTCCTATTTATGATATTAGAGTATCTACAATTCAAGAATTGAGATGTACTCCTAACAACAATTTGACTCTAGAAAGTTTGGTAGGCAGACTTACTGCATTTGAGATGTCAAATTTTGATAACTATACCCCACAATCTATTGAATGTGCATTCAACTCCCAGATGGTCCTCAACAAATCAAACAAATGAAAGAAATGTGTGGATAGTAACAAAGGCACTTCTGATGATGATCTAGAAGAACTTGAGGAACTTATGGAAAGAAGACTATCTAGAGGAAAAGGAAAATTCAAAGCTAAACTTCCTATTATTTTTTTTTCATGTAACAAAGTTGGTCATATTGCTGCAAGATGTCCTGATAAGAATGACAAAGATGAAAGAAAAAATAGCAAGTACAAAGACAGAAAGGATGACCAAGACTTTAGGAAGTACAAGGATTACAAAGACAAAGGTAAGAAATCCTGCTATATAGCTGAAGAAGCTTCTAACAATGAATTTGATAAATATGATGAAAATGATATAGAAGTTGTGTATGATGCAATGAAAGATGATTTTGTTGATGATGAGAAAACTGCACTATTTTCTTATACGAGTAAAGGTGATCGTTGGATTATTGATAGTGGTTGTTCACATCACATGACTGGTGATAAAGATAAATTTGAAACCTTAGATCAGTGTAAAGGTGGTTATGTTAAATTTGGGAATGATACACAATGTCGTGTTAAAGGGAAAAGATCAATTCAATTGACTGACAAAATCAGATGTGATGATGTATATTGGGTTGATGATATTAAGTATAACTTATTGAGTGTTTCACAGCTAAATACTTCTGGTTACAGAGTTGAATTCCATCACAGGAAAGCAAAGATCTATGATGCCAATGGAGAATTAGTTGGAAGTGGTGAGTAGACAAAAGGTAACTTGTTTTATCTGGATTTAACTATTGAGACATGATTGTTTGCACAATATAGTGATGTTTGGTTATGGCATAAAAGGTTGTGTCATGTAAACTTTGATATCTTGGTAAGGATAAGCAAATTGAAAAAGGTTAGAGGGCTGCCCAAGTTGAAGAAACCTGAAAATGCAATGTGCAAGCAATGTCAATTGGGAAAGATGACTAAATCTAGTTTCAAGAGTAAAACTCGTACTTCTAAGGATATTCTAGGATTGGTTCATACTAACCTTTGTGGACCCATTGGTGAGAAAAGTTACTAGGGAGACAAATATTTTATCTTATTTGTTGATGATTACTCTAGAATGATGACTTTTATATTTCTTAAGAAAAAATATGATGCATTCCAATTGTTTAAGAGGTACTTGGCAAAGTTTGAAAAGGAGACATGTAAAATTCTTAAATGTCTAAGATCTAACAGAGGAGGTGACTTTATTTCTAATGAGTTTAACAATTTTTGCAATGATAGAGAGATAAAGAGACAGATGTCCGCTCCTAGGAAACCACCACAGAATGGTATAGCTTAAAGAAGAAATCGATCTATCATGGATTGTGCCAGAACACTAATGATGGAGAAAAATGTTGCACATAAATATTGGAGAGAAGCTATAAGTACAATAGTCTATACCCTGAACAGAGTACAAGACAAGAAAGGTACAAATACTACACCTTATGAGCTATGGTATAGATATGCACCTAGTGTAATATATTTTAAATTTTTTGGAAGTAGATGTTTCATACTGAAGGATAACAGAAATGGAAAACTTGATGCTAAAGGGGAAGAAGGCATATTTCTTGGATATTCAACTAAAAGTAAAGCATACAAGTGTTTGAATTCTAACACTAACAAAATTGTGGAAAGTGTAAATGTTAGAATTGATGAATATGCAGAAAGAAATGAAGCTGAAAGCATGAATGAGCCTGAGAGTTACAAATCATTCACTTATCCTGAAAAGGAAAATTCTAACGAATTACCTGAAACTAAGAATGAAGTTATCGAGCAATAGTTCGCACCTGCTGAGTCACAGAATGAAATTGTTGGGCAACAGGAGGTGACTGTCGAGCTATCTGATGGAGATGCTGAGTCACAGTTTTAACTTGAATTAAACATTAATGATCAATTTGAAGCAGAGAAAGAACCTACTTTGGCAAAGTATGTAAGAAGGCACCATAAACCTGATCAAATCATAGGAGCAAAGGATTCTACAGTCATGACAAGAAGAAAATTGAGAGAAGATACCTACTTATTATGTGATTTTGAGCCTAAAACAGTAAAAGATGCCTTAGAAAATGAAAACTAGATTCAAGCCATGGACAAAGAAATTGAATAGAAAAATACTTGGACACTTGTACCAAGGCCGAATGATAAAAATGTAATTGTTACTAAGTGGGTATTCAGAAACAAGCTGAATGAACATGGAGAGGTAACAAGAAATAAACCTAGACTGGTATGCAAGGGTTATGCACAAGAGGAAGGAATTGACTATGGAGAGACATTCGCTCCAGTTGCAAGATTGGAAGGAGTAAGAACCTTACTTGCATATGTAGCCTATAAAGGATTTAAAGTCTATCAAATGTATGTAAAGTCAGCATTTCTAAATGGTATATTAGAAGAAGAAGTATACATTGAACAAGCTGGTGGATTTGTTGACACAAGCAAAAAATATATGGTTTGAAAATTACACAAAGCACTATATGGACTGAATCAAGCACCTAGAGCATGGTATGAGAGATTGCACAACTATCTGATGAAGATTGGATTTGCAAGAACAAATGACAAAAACAATCTATATTTGAAGACAGAGCAAAGTAAAGGTAATTTATTAGCTGAAATTTTTGTTGATGACATTGTCTTTTGTGGTCAAGATATATTATGCCAAGCATTTGCAAAGGAGATGCAAAATAAATTTGAGATGTCTATGTTTGGTGAGATAAAAAAATTTGTTGGTTTACAAATATATCAGATGAAGAATTGTATCTATATTACTCAATCAAAATATGTCAAAGAGATACAAAAAATTTTTGGAATGGAAGATTCAAAACCAGTGAGTACGCCCATGGCTACTAGAAAGAAGTTAACCAAAAATGATGAGATAAAAGAAGTAAATCGAACACTATACAGATCAATGATTGGAAAACTACAATATGTTGTACATAGTAGACCTGATGTTGCATTAGTTGTTGGAGTTGTTGCTATATTTTCTGCCAATCCCAAAGAAAATCATATGATGGCAGTAAAAAGGATTCTGAGATATTTGAAAGGAATAGATGAATATGGTCTATATTATAAAAGGAATGATAAATTTGAACTCAGAGTTTATACTGATTCAGATTAGGCTAGAAATGTTGATGATATAAAAAACACCACAGTAGGAGCATTTCTTTTGGGAAAAAGATTAGTTTCATGGAAAAGCAAGAAATAGAACTGCACCTCACAATCTACAGCTGAAGCCGAGTATGTGGCAACAACAATTAATTGTTCTAATATTGTGTGGTTGAAGATACTACTGAAAGGAATGAAAGAAGAGATCACATAACCAATCATCATATATTGTGATAACATGAGTGCCATTAATATTTCTAATAACCCTGTAATGCACTCTAAGACAAATCATATGGGTAAAAGTACAAACCTATTTCACACCTTTATAAAGGAAAAGTACCACAGCATGCAAATTGTTCAACTTTAAAGACATAAAAAGTGTCATTTGTATTTAGAATTTGAAGATGATGTAAACTAATGAAATGTGTAAAAATGGATGAAGTTTATGCCTATAATTTTTTATATTTTTTTTGAACAATAATTAACATAGTTTTTCAATTTTTTAAGTCCATTTTTCAATTGCTAAAAACTGCCAAAAATCTGGGCTCTAGTTCCCACCAAACAAGTATATGCAAATAATCTATTTTTTCCTTTAATTTCAAAATATGTTAAAGATAAAATATATAGCTAGTGTAGAAAAGAAGAAAGATTGGTTTTCAATGTATATTTTCTCTATTATAACTTCTCAAAGTTGAACTTATCTGAAATCAACAGTTTTCATCTCCCACAAAATTTCCCCTATCAAATCTACACCATTCAGAAAAAAAAATTACATATTCTTGAAGAGGACTTTCTCCTCTAGTGTTAAATATAAATTTTAAATTTTTTATGTGATTTACTATTTTATTTATTTATTTGAAGCAACATCTTCCCGAATGTTAAAATACCTACTTCTTGTATTTTGAAATTATAATATATTAGATCTAATCAAAATACTATAAACTGTTAGTAATAACTGAGGGGGGGGTGAATCAGTGGCCTCAAAATTTATCCTTCAACTATTTACCACCAATTAAATAAACCTCAAATTATTAAGTCCCTACAAGATGCATGCCATGAAATACTTATAATGATTAATTGTCTGTCAATTTTCCTTGTCTATCCTTATTCTCCTTGATTACCGATAAGCATTAAAACTATTTACCGAAACTTAGTAAATAAGAAAAGTATACCAATCAATCCAGAAATGCATATGTGAGATGTAAAACAATAAATTAATAAATCATACATACATAACACATGTATTTTAACGTGGAAACCCTGTTAAGGGAAAAAACCACTGGGATCGGTACCCCAAATTTTCACTCTTCTAAAGTGAGCCCTATTAGGAGCCAACCCTGTTAAAGGTTACAAACACACTATTAGGTGTGACCTTGTTAGAGGATTTTATACATAGAGGTTGTCACTTAGTATCTGGCATCTATTGCTACCTTCCTTGAATCGGCCTCCTTCTTAGACTATCAATAGGTATCAGGCAAGTCCAATGCTACTTTCATGAATCAACCTTTTTGGCACTCCTTTGGATGTACCTCAATATATAGAAGACTGTTAAGCCCTGCTCGGTGAAGAGACTTGATGCTTCAATGGTTAAACTGAAACACTATGACCTATTTCTAACTCAACTTTAAATTTATATTTTCAAATCTATTTAAGTACATTACCTCTCTGATCAATGTATCAATTCAATTCTTTGTGCTCCACACTTTCTTCTTTGTGATGTTGTGCTCACTGTTCATCGGTGTCTATAGAATTCTTTAGCTCTCCTTTAGCTTGATTGATCAGAACTGTATGAAGTTCTTCTTCATCAGTTTCTCTTCAGCATCCTTCTTTCTATTCACTCCCTTTCCCATGCATACAGAAATGAATTAAGCTTGTCTCTTATATAGACATGATATTCACCATTTCTTGATTCTTCATTCTTGGCGTGAAAAACAATCCAGCCAATTTGATTTAAAGCATAATTCCTGATTTATCTCGTAGTTATATTTTTTTCCAACTGTACAAATCAGCTTTAAATCAATTACTTAACTCTGGTTGAATAAAACAAAGAAAAAAACCAGTTAAGTCTATCTTTAGGTCTTGCCAGCTAGATATTTTGTCATTTTCTGAACTCTCTGTTCTGTCGGTCAACTCTGTAGTTAGTTGTCGGTGACAATAGTTCTGTCGGTGTGACTCCAGTTAGCTTTGGGATCTCTGTCCATCGGGCACCATTGGATTTTATTCGTCGGGCAACTCTATTTTCATCTCGTCGGGCATCTTGTGGTTTTGCTTCATTGGGAAATACTGTCTTCTGCTTGTCGGGTATCACTGCGACTTTTCTTTTTTTCCTTTACCGATGGTGTGCACTCTGTTAGTGTTGTCTATCACTTGGTGAATACTTGACATTTATGCATTGCTGAAAGCATAACCTTTGTTCCATTGATTCTTTGAAGTATTTGGCATTATGTACATGACCGTACAGATGATATCAAGTTGACATCAATGACAATACAAACCATTAACTGATTTAATGCCTTGCATTATCTTCAACTTAACATTATCAAACATTCAATCAGTTACATGTCATCATTAACTTTATATGAAAATAATCTTGACTCTGAGCTCTACAAAAGGGTATTTTTAATATTTTTTTAAAATATCATTAAAAATAGTAGGGGTTATTAAAACATCGATTTTCTGAAATAATTTTATTTCTTTGGTAATTGGTATAAAACATGCATTTAATAGACATTTCCAATTGGAAAGTTTTAAACACTTATCTATCTTAGCTAGAATGAATATAACTAGACCATATGTTTGACAAAAATTAATTTTTATTTAGAAATACTCAAATTTAGTTGTGCTGATAAGTGGTCTTGAAACATGACACAACTTTGTGCTTTTACTCATATAGCTATCAAGTATCATTACTTGAGGGATCTAGTTCATAAGAAGGAAGTGAGACTGGAGTATGTAAACCCCAAGGAATAGTTAGCAGACATATTTACAAAGGCACTACCCAAGGATGCTCATGATTATCTGCAAGGTAAATTAGGGGTGATTCCCCTAACTGAGGCTAATTAGTTCAGAATGGTACTGTTGCATCAAATGTTATATTCAAAATATTTTTCATATTGATGCACAGACAGTCACACTTTAGGATGTTGCCTAAAGTTGTGAAAGACAAACAAGGACAGAAAAAGAAAATCAATCATAAGCAAGATGACATGAACAACATGATACATAGTTCAGAACAGAAGAATCTGCATGATGAAGATTTCAATGTCTTTGGCATTATTGTCAAAGAGGGAAAATTATACTGAGAAAGATAGAGGGAGAAGTTTACTAAAAAAGGAGGAATTTACTACTTAGAGAAAGAGAGAGATTGATGAACAGAAACAAAAATACATAAGTGTGATCATAGACACAGAGGGAGAAAAGTTTTACAAGATGAGAATCAGAATGAAGCTAAATACATTAATGAAGATTTGTTCATATCAAGGAACACAGGCAAACTTTTTGGATTGTATGGTAACTATGGTTGAAAATTATTGTTTTATTGTTTAGTGTTGCCATCAATGCCAAAGAGGGAGATTGTTGGAAAGATTGGTTGGAAAGCTATAATGGAAACAATTTTTATTTTGTCATTGATGTCAAACCTTAACTGGTGAGACTATTTCTATCTGTATTGAGTACCATATCTATTGATTTGGAGAAAAGGATAACAAGAAGATCGAGGGAAATGGTTGAGTTATGGGTAAACACAAGGGTACTTGATAACTTGGCACATTGGCAAAGTGATATGTTTTTTATCTTTCACTAACAGTTCAGTGAGAAGTTTATGTCGAGTGATGCCAGTGATGGCTGAGCACCAGTGAAATGCTGAGGAATATAGAGGCGACCGAGCGGAAAAACACAATGGTGGCCGAGTGCTAGTATTTTGATTAATGATGAGATTTAAGATCTCTAGGCGACATAGTTGATTTTATTGGGATATGTAAAGTTAATTAAAGATTGATCCCCGTTATTTAATGCATGGGTAGCCGCAATTAATGCATGGACTCAAGATTTAATTAAAGACTACTTTGGAGAAGTAAATGGTAATGTAATGATGGGATGATCTATTGGATTTGACCTAACCTAAGATTTATGATCTTGATTAAGCGGCAAAGATTTATCTGACCTAGATGAAGAGGTATAAGATAACCTCAAGGGGTTATTCATGGAGTGTGTGAGTATGCAAGAGGATTGCATAGTTAATTTACTAATTGGCATGACCTAGCAGAGAAGGCTAAACAGAGAAGCAGAGAATTGCATGAGTAATTGCTTGACAGATTTCCAAGAAGATCTGGAGTTTGAGATGAGAATGGAGGCCACTTAGTAGTTAGCATTAGTTTTGAAATCAGATCTAGATTTGCAAATTAAGTTGTATGTATCAGATCACAACTGTTGATTACTTTCTAACCATTGTATCAGTTAAAATCCTTTAACAAAGTTGACCTGACAGTCATTGTATAAATCCTTTGAGAAAGGTGACATTCAGGTGGAATGTTCTAAGTCCTCTAACAAGGCCACTCCTGACAGGGTGATTAAATCCTTTAACCAGGTCACATTTAGCAGTGTGTTTTGTAACCTTTAACAGGGTTTGCTCCTAATAGAGCTCACTTCAGAAGAGTGAAACTTGGTAGCATATTACTGGAGGTTTTTCCCAAATTGGGTTTCCACATTAAATACTTGTGTCAACTTGTGTGAATGTTTATAATTTTTTTACTGTTACGTTTCTGCAAGCTAATTACATCTGAATAGTAAACTGCATGTTTAAGTTGTTGACATATATTATTGCTACCGAGCAGATCCAAATTGTTTAAATTGGTATAAAATTTTAATGGGAACATCTAGACCTAAGGATAACTAATTCACCCCCCCCTCTTAGTTATTCTGAGTTCATTCTAATAGGAAGATGTTCTCAAACTCTATGCATACCTTTTAGTCCTCTGAGAAGTCTTCATCCTCACTATACAGATCCTTAAAGGAATCTATACCTATGCTCTGCACCTGTATCTCTTGGACATTCGTCACCCTTCGGATAAGTGCATAATCCACCTTGTTGGCTTATCCCTTCTTATGCTTAATAGAAAAGGTGTATGGTTTCAAATTTTTAATCGAATTCATATGTTTGTGACTCAATTTCTCTTGTGAATTCAAAAAACATAAGGCATGATTATCAGTGAAAACTACAAATTTCTTGGGTAGGAGGTAGTTTCTCCACTTTTTCAAAGTCTTCACCATAGCATACATCTCAAGATCATAAGAGGAGTATTTTATCTTTGCTTCATTCATTTTTCACTAAAGAAAGGCATAGGTCTTCCTTCTTGGCTTAAAATGGCACCAATGGCCATATTTCTAGCATCAGAATCAACAGTGAATAGCTTGTTGAAATTAGGTAACACCAAGACAGTTTGAGAAACTACCTTTTGTTTTAGATACTCAAACCATTTTTTTACTCCATTTTTCAAAAGAAACTTTGTCTTTCTCCCTCCTTTTATGGTGTCCAACATTGGAGAACCAATCTCATTGAAATTATTTATGAATTTCCTATAGAAGGTAGCCAACCCATGAAATCTCCTTACATCTCCTACATTCCTATGAGTATTCAAATTAAGTATTGAATCAACCTTAGCTTGGTCCATATTTAGGTCCCCATGAGAGATCACAAAACCTAGGTACACAAGATCCTATAGAAAAAATTCACACTTTTCAAGATTTATCAGTAACCTCTCATCAGAAAGCCTTTTCAAAAAAAATTATTAATGCCTTAGGTGTTCCTCTTTGGTTCTACTAAAAAATAGTATATCATCTAGATATACTACAAGAAATTTTTCAATGTGGTCCTTCAAGACTTCATTCATTAGTCTCATGAATGTGCTTGGTGCATTTGAGATATGAAATGGCATTACAAGCCATTCATAAAAGCGTTCCGTGGTCTTGAAAGTTGTCTTCCACATGTCCCCCTCTTTGATCCTCATTTGATGATAGCTAGTTTTAAGGTCTATCTTTTAGAAGTACCTTGCTCCAGCTAAGCAATCCGTTAAGTCTTCCATCCTAGGTATGGGGAATCTGTATCTTATTGTAATTTTTTTATTGTCCTTGAATCCATACAAAGTCTCCACTTACACCCCTTCTTTGGAGTCAAGACTATGGGGTCTACATAGGGGCTTATACTCTTCCTTATCAAACCAATCTCCAACAATTCCTAAATCTGTTTGGAAATCTCCTCATTCTGTTGAGGAGTCACCTTATATGCAATGTTGTTTAGGAGGGAGGCTCCTGGTACTAAGTCTATCTAATGAGTCACACTCCTCACAAGAGGTAACTTCCCTGGTGTACCATCACTGATTATGTCAACATACTTGTCTAGCATATCCTTCACTTCCTCAAGGATCTCTTCCTTCTCACTGACTTCTCCTTCTACCTTCCATTTTAATAATAGGGAAAATCCTATTCTCTTTTCCTTCATGACTCTTTTTCTGCCACCATCAACACACTAGGAGCCACTTGACTGGTCTCTTTCTCATTCCCAATGGGTTGAATCTTATATGTGACCCCATGTTTCTGAAATGGATATGAATTCTTCTCACCATCATGGTGAGCCTTCCTATAAAATTTCCATGGTCTACCTAAAAGAAGGTGACAAAAATCCATGGGCTAGGATATCACAGAGTATCTTATCCTTATACCCCCTATACTGAATTATACCCAGGCTTGCTCATTGACCACTACATGTTTCCCTTTGTTCAACCAACTATCTTTATAAGGGAAAGAATGGGGAACCTTTTCTAATTTCAATTTATTTACTACTTCTAAAGAAACAATGTTATCTATGGAACCTAAACCAATAACAAATTTTCACAACTTACCTTGCATTTTCCATTGAATTATGAAAATTTCTCTCCTTTGGGGTGTCTCCTCCTTGACAGGTTCCTTCAACAATGTCCTTCTGATCATCAATTTTTCTCCCACTGATTTTGATGCCAACTAAACCTCAGGAGAATGTACACAGGCAACATCTTCATGTATATAATTTACCCTCATTTCATTGTTTTGAGAAGTGGAAGACTTCTATGGACACCTATAAGAAGGATGCCCCAATTGGCCACAATTGTAGCACTTCATTCCAGAGAACTTGGATCGTCTACCTGATCCATTAGACCTTCCTCTATTTGACCCCTACCTCTATAGCCTCCTTTGCTACTTGATCCCCCATCTTATCTCTAGGGATAAACTCCCCTTGGGATCCTTGGCCTTGTCCTTTGTCACCAAAAATTCATCTTCCTCTATTGTGTCTTCCACCGCTGCCTCTATTGTTCTAATCACCCCTTCTCCTTAAATTCTCCTCCACTCTAAGAGCCATTTGAAAACATTTTTTCACTATCTTAGGGGCCCAGAAACTTAGCTCTTCTTGGATATTTAACCTCAATCCATTCAAATATTTTCCTACCTTTTATGCTTCCTCTTGTTGTTTGTTAGATCTAATATTCACCTCGTGAAACTCTTCAATGTATGCACTGACATCCAAATCCATGTGTTTTTTCTTTAGGTTTTGGAGTTTTTTGTACATTTTTACTTTGTAGTCCATGGGTAGAAATTGGGCCTTAACCTTTGACTTCATTGTCTCCCAACATGAGATCATGTTTCTACCCTCCTTCACTCTTTCTCCTTGAACAAAGTTCCACCATGCTAGTGTAGAACCTTTAAAGTTCCCTTTTGCAATCCTAACTTTGTCTCCCTTTTTCACTCCATTCATTTTAAAGTGGTTATTCATGGCTTCCATCCATTCAATAACTTCATTAGAATCTAGGCCACCACCATAGATGGGTAACTTCTTAGTGCCATCACCTTTTACTAACTTCAAAGAATCCACAAATGCCTTCTGGTCTGCAGGTAAGTCCCTTGTCCTATTCTTGAGCTTCTTCCTCTTCACCTTCTTCATCTGCATCATTGTCACCATCAACATCTTTGTCCTTACCACCAGACCTCTTGAAATCTTCAATCTTTTCTACAAGTGTCTCTTCCATCATCTTCCTGATGGCTTCTTGAGACATGTTTTTAGGAGGCATTGTTCCATCCTCAATTTCCACCTCTGGTTCTTCATCAGACATGGTCTCTCAAGAAAATCTTGTCTGCTCTAATACCAATATGGTGAGGAGTGGTCAGTGTACTCCTATCTTCTTATGAAGATCTTGCAAAACTATGAGTTTCTCCAAGACAAGGGCTCACAACCTATGTGAGTGTCCCTCCTTTGTTTTGGACAACTCCAACCCTTTCAAATATGTTGTTAATTACTCTTCTCCACACCAATGAAGCCTCCTCCAAGTACTCAATAACTCACTCCTTTTCTCATCTACCCTTGATTACAAGAAAATATGTATATAATGAATTTTTGTGGGACTTAAAATGCTATTTGGTAGAGTGGAATCAAAAACCCTTCTAGGACCTTTCACAAGACATTTCAATATTCATTCTTTATTTCTGTGTAACTTCAGAATAACAAACTATCTTATTGACCCTAGTAAACAAGCCTATTCCTAGTGACCCTCACATACTATTTTTTGTGGTACAACTTCCAAAATTCTCACTAAACTTGGTGAACCAAAGGGTATTCCAACTACCCTTTTGGGACTTCTATCTAAACCCTAGATTGTAGTTTCCAATTCTTTCAACAAGAACTTCGCAACCACTCTACATCAACCAGGCAATGAGGCCTAATTCCAGTTGAGTCTCAAAACAACACCCCTTTATTTTCTTCCACCAACATTCCTACCACCATGAACACTTAGAGGAGCTTAATAAAAAAAAAATGTCACCATTGGCTCACACCAATCCCCTCCACCCTGGTCTCTTCCACACAATTTACAGTCGCAATCTTGTCGAGCACATATAGATGCTTGACTAGAGCATCAAACTTCTATCAATTCATTCATCCTTCCTTCTCCAAACAAAAATATTCTTAAAAAAAATATTCTTAACTTGGATTTCACCTATGTTGGTTGAGTCTCCACAGTGAAATATTAAGTTACAAACATTTCAATGGGAAACCCTAGTTGAGAGTTCAAATCTGGAACAGTCTTGGCAATTTGTCAGTAGAATGCACCAAAATCCACCAAAATTATTGAAACAAATTGTATTAACCTTACAACTCACCCTCCTACTTGAATATGAAATCAAATTTGCAGATCTAATCTACCACCGCACGTGCCATCATGAAAACAATGAAAATAAGTAGAAAAAACTGAGAATTTGTTATTGTTTGATCACAAAAACTTCCTCTAGATGTCTAACCCATACATCCTTAGCCAAAAAGGCATAAAATATCGAAAAACAACCCATCTGAACCTAATTTTGAAACTTCTTGACCATCAGAGCCTTTTCGCAAAAGATGCATAGCAACTTTTTGTGCAACTTTTACAAGTTGATAATTTTTGGTCTAAAGTGTCTCTAACCCCTTAGAAACCCTCCTAATGACTTACAGGTAAATTAATTTTAACATAAAGAGGCCCTATTCTAGCCATTATAACCATTTTAAGCCTCTTAGGCCAATAATACATCTATTGAGCCTACTGGGCCCAAGTGCCCTAAAGGTCATTTTGACACAATATTTGACTCACTACAAAGGCTTGTAATGATGCCTTATTACAATCAACACCCATAGGATCATAAAATTTACCTAAGCTCCTAATCAAATAAAAAAAAATAGTGCTTAAGGACTAAGCTTTGGTGCTCCTGCACCAGTTAGGCATGGGTTAAAATGGGTTTTCTCATTTCCTTGATATTTGAAAGTTGAAATTTTGAAGAATTTTTTTCTTGTAAAGCCCACATCCAAGTTTTGAGTCTAAGTCTAGGCTTTTGAGTGATAATTATTTTTGAATTATATTATTATATCTTTTTTATGGAAATATCAATCCCATGAATATCTTGAGTTGGTGTTTCGCCCTTTCATGAGATTTCATATGTACTTGAGCATGCTTGTCATTGTGAAATTGACACTTGTGTGTGTGTTCTCATGTGAGAACCATTAGATCACCCCACATTTTTTGGATGGTTTCACTATTTCCAAGAGGTATGCAATAAATATACCATGTGTTTATGGACATGAAAATACCTTATTATGTGTCATATGAGTGCTTGAGTAGATGTTAAGGAAATTTTGGGAGTGGCTCTCAATGGGGGGACTAGGGCACAAAGGGCTCACTAGGGTAATGCATTGACGAGTGCTTAATCAAGTCATAACATAAAAAATTAGCAAAGTTAAAATATTTAATCAAGATAAGTGTAATTATGTTGGCCTAGAGTTACTAGACATAGATTCCTCCTACGTGCTTGTGGTCTCCCTTTATCCACAGGTATATTGGAGAAGTCTTGGCATTACCAGAATGTCAAAATCCTCATCTCTAAGAGATATTTCTTGGCACTGCATGGGTCATGGTGCAATGAGGCGATGGGTCATCCTATTCCCCACTTTCGCCATGCAATGACACTCCTAACCTTGGATTGTGTACCCACTCAAATTGTTTAGTAGGTCAAATAATCATGTAATGTTGAGTTCTTGTATCATGTATGTGTTAACATCTTGACCTTTCTTGTGGTCTACCCTCATGTGCATGGAGAACCTTAGAACTGTAATCATGCTTCTTGTGGTTATGTATAGATGTTGTGTAATTGCAATATGTATACCATGTGTAGTACTATCCTTTCTTTTCTATTTGGGACATGTGGTTATCTTTGTCAGATGGTGGAAAAGGGCCCGAGGATTCCTCCTAGTTGAGTGGTGTGACCAATCATTATTGGGGACTAATGTACAGGTGATGAGTTGTCCAAGATTGATATCACACACCCTTTAATTGATTTGTGACACATTGATAAATTGTATTCTTATATTTGTATCCATGCATATTCGTATATTGGATTTATTTCATATGAGCATAGATTCATGTTCACACGACAATGAAATATGAATACCTTATTGTTACATGGTATGTATGTATTCATCTCTCATGGCTTGATTGTTCCATCTTGATGTATCCATGTAATCTTATATATATTGGATTTGTCTTTACACTAAGTAGTGTAGTTTCATGCTTATAAATCAATGTAATTATGAAGTATTACTCTTATTGGTTTGATATGTTATTTCTTGGACGTCCTCTCCAACTCCTAGAATGGTTAATGATAGATCAAAATGACCAAACCATAGAGTTAGAGCCATGTTTTCCTTAATTTTCTCAAACTTACCCTATTCCTATCCATACACCTTTAATTGTTGCGCGCATTTATTCGAGTCTCTCATACATCTTTTTTAAGAGTGTCACATATTTCTACTACCCTTGCGTATATGCATATATATTCCTACAAAAATATCCTCTACTTCTACACATTTGTTCTTTGTTGTTTCACATTCATGGCTGTAGAGTTGCACATTTATGACTATTTGTTGCTCCACTTGGTCTGTGTGGTCTATGCAAAATCAGCCTATGTTTTGGATACCCTTTATTTGCACAATCATTTTGGTATATTCACATCCACTATATAGTCTTGTATAGTGTTCTTTTGCATCGAAAATTTGAAAGTGAACCTTGCCAATACAATAACTGATAGTGACTTAGGCTTCCATTCTGATAATCTCGCTCTAATGGATTGGTGGTGAGTTGTGAGGCTTAATATTAATCATCGAAGCCCACACATGGTATCACATTGAGTAAAGTAGTCATGTTTTGGTCATGGAAACCTTCGAAATGATATGGTTACATATCCCTGAATGATCTTGAGATGATTGGGTGGTAGATTGCTTGGTGTTTTATGAATGTTGTCATCTTGTTGTAGCAGTGTGTATCATGTTAGTGTACTTATGCCATAATGATGCATATTTATGTTCAAAAAAAAATCATTGTGCACGTGTCATCCTATGGTATGATTGATAAGGCTTTGGTAGTGGGTTATATTATTATTAATGATTAAGCACTTTTCCTAGACTCTTCCAACAAAGAATAAATACAAAAGGGAAATTTTCATTTTAAATTCTAACAAAACTAATTTAACATAGGGAAGAGATGTGCATCAAATCTCTTAAAATAAACCTCTAAAATAATGTAGTTAAGGCTTCATACATTTGGAAGTTCTTCTCTATTGAAGTCATTTTAAAGTTTTTTCACTTTGTCCTCCATTTTGAAGAGCTTACATTCATCACTATAATATAATTTCCTTTAGTCCTATTTTATGAATTATAGTTTCCTTGAGAGAGAGCCCCATTATACATGTAATGTTCTCCATTGATTATCAAAAGGAGATACCACATAGATAAATAATGGCAATTTCAAAGAATAGGAAAAATTATTAGGTAAAATTGAATTTTAGCCATTGATGGCTTCAATATACAAAGCCAAATTTCCCTTTTGTAGAATTCTTTACACATCTTGATCATTTTTTAAGGCTCCACACATACAATTCATGTTTAGGGATTCACTTGTACAAGATCTATCCATCCTTATAGGTAAAAATGAAGACATTATTTTTCCATTAGTATACTCAGAGGAAAAACACAGTCAGAAAGCATTACCGACAGATAGCAGGCATCACCGGCAGAACACAAGCAGTACCGATGAATTGCAAGCATACCCGACAGCACAAAGAATTGTAAGAAAATGCTAAGTATAAATGCGACAAGCTTCACCGACGAACACAAGCTTTACTGGCGAACAGAAGCATTACCGGCGAACACAAGCATTACCGGCAACACAGTTTCTAGAATCAACCTGACAAGAACAAACAAGCATACCCGACAACATGTTCAGAGAAAGGAACACCGACAATCAAGAAAACTGACCATCAGAAGTGACAGACATATCAAGAACCCGCAAATTGTGGATTTGATTTTTACACGTCGATTAAAGCAATGTAAATCTATTTATAGAGTTTTATTTTTGTTTTAAATCAAATAAGATGGTCATGCATGCTTTATATAAATACTTTAAAGCATCCTAACAGATCTAAAGCATATCTAACTACAGATCAAGATCAAGTTGTATATCTTGAATCTAGAGTTAACGTGTAAATGCATGAATCAAGAATTGAGCCTAGATTAGTATAAATAGATGTTCGTACTCAATTGTGAGTACATGAATTATTATTAATTGATAGCCATGAAGAGCATCTAAGGAGCATAAGGCAGAATTCATGCAAAAATCAGAAACAGAGTACATCAGTTATCAAGAACACATAGAGGCTACCGACGAGCAGATAAAGGTAATACTCAATCATGGAAGGATGATTAACAGTATTTTTGGAGCTTAATAGGATCTGTTATCAGCAATTAAAGATTTCATTTATCTTTAGATCAAAGACTTATGTAGTTGCATTCTAACAAGTGCATCACATCTAAAATCCTTTTGTAGAAGGTGGACTTAACCGTCCTTGGTAAATTTCTTAACAGAGTGCACACTTAACAGTGTTGCTAAAGCTTCAAATGAAGTAGATCTTAACAGGTCTCCACTGTAATACTCCTAATAGGGTAGGTCATCAGAAGTGACCAAATTGTAAGCCTTAACCGACTCTTCTTATCTGCAGATAGTGAAGTTTATGGGTAACAATCCCCACCGCAGGTTTTACTTCCTTAACAGGAGTTTTTTGCAATACCATATCTTGTGCTATGTGTTATCAAATTTCATGTATGTTTCTTTTACTGTTACACATCAAATGGTATGTATGATATGATTTCATATACATGAAGAAAGATGAATAAATAGATAAGTTGTTTTACAAACTGATGACTAAGGGTTAATGGGATAATCAAGAAAAGTTTTAGATGTACTGATTCACCCCTCCCCTCTTAGTACATCATCTCAATACAATTCCAACAATTGGTATCAGAGCTGAGTCTGTTTTTTGAAAAAGCTTAAAGACTTGAGAGAAAAGATCAGAGCTATGGATAAGTTCAGACTGGACATGACTATTGAGAATGAGTAGTTACATATGCAAATAAAATTTGAGCAGTGTAAGGAGACGAAGATAAAGCTAAGAAAAATTCTTGATGAAAGAAAAATTATGGGAACTAGGTTGAATGAGAAAGACTACAAAGAAATGGAAATACAAGAATTTTTTGAAGCAGCAAAATCATCAGTGAGCAAAGATTCAAACGCATCAGTTGAAGAAATTACAAGTATGCAGGAGATCAATCTACATGTGACAGATCAAATAAAGATGCTGCAAATTGGTCAAGGGACTCAAATGATAAAAATGATTGATGTTATGAATGATGCAAGAAAAGTTGAAAATGAAAGAACACTAGCCATTGATGATAGGAGGAAAATTACAGAGAAGCTACAACAAAAAGAATCAGAGATTCAAAGACTCACTGAGCATCACCATGAGGTCACTAATCAGATTATTCTTATGAGTCAAGAAGCAAACAGATTAAATACAGAACTCATAGAAAGAATACAGATCATTGGTGAGCTAAGAGAAGAGAATGAGAAATTAAAGTATGAAATCAAAGTCCAGAATCAACACAATGAATTGATTAGAAAGGCTGAGGATAGCAACAAACAGATGGATGATTTTCTTGATGGACAAAGAAGAGTCAACAACTACACAGGATTAGGGTACAATGAGAATGGAGAATCCTCTAATCAATCTGATAAGAGGAATTCTTTCACAACCCCAAGATCCAAGAAGCTGTCATGCAATCACTGTGGAAAACCAGGTCACACCTCAAACATCTGCAGAAGAAAAATGAAAGGTATTTCTCAAGCACAATCTACATTTATTGGTAATTGTTATAAATGTCAAAAGAAAGGACACAAGGCACATGAGTGCAGATCCAAAGTGATGAATCCAAAGAGAAAAACCTATATGGACAAATACTGTCCTACATGCAAAATGAATGGGCATACACATGAGGAATGCTGGAAAAAGAACAACAAAGCTTGGACTCATAAAAGAAACTGATAATAGCTACAAGCCAACAAGAAAAGGTAACTCATATGTTTGGGACTATAACACATGGGCAAATTGCACTGCATGTGGAAGGTATGGACATATTACTGCAAACTGTATGAGAAAATGGACCAGAAGGTCAAGAGGATGGTTTAATCTAGGTATGGCATGTTTACACTGTCATAAAGTTGGACAAGTGATAAAAGATTGCAAAGACCGATTGACAGACACAAATACTCATCCCAATGGAAACACCATTGATGACATCAAAAGAATGAGAAACAAGATGTGGGTAAAAGCCACAAATACTTAAGGTGCTAGTTCAAGCAATGCAAATGGTGACACCCCATACACTGGATCCGGTGACATCACCACATCTAACTAGATTGCACAAGTATGGAACTACATTACCACATATTCTATTATGCATCAGTTCCATTACACATAGTTCATATTATTATATAGGCATAAATCAAGATGCAATATATTGTTACTTGATAATCTACTATAAAGCTATTGTCAGTTATTGGGCACAATATGCATCATTGTACACACATAGAAAAGACATGCAATACTTACCAGAATATATCGGTCACAACACAAATTGTATGTAAACCGACAAGTATCAGTATACACTGAATCTACAAATGTTGTTGTCGCAATATCACCATCGATCATCGGTAAAGTCTCCAACACCGCTAAGCTACCCTAACGCTTTGAAAAGACACCAGAGGAGTTATGAATGCATTTACCGACGGAGACAGTCTTCATAAACCAACAAAGTTGGTAAGCAATAATGACAACTTAGGGCACCAAAAGTATAAAAGCCCGACGGGTAAGCTCATTTTCACACCCGCGTTTTTTGAGCAGAGCAATTTTTATGTAGTTTGAGAAGTGACCTAGCAGAAGGAATCCATAGAGCACTCTGATTCGAAGGAGATCATAGACATTCAGTAAGTTCCTTTACTCACCGAAAAGCACTATTTTGATTCACAGAAAGCCCTAAATTTCAAAAATGATGGCATCTACGTCTAGGGTAGATAAAATCAGCATTGACAAGACAAAACCTTACAAACTTGTTAAAAGAGGGGCATGCGCCGAACCAAAATACAAATTACATCTTGAGATAGCCTCTCAACCAGACAATTCTAGAGCATTCTCCCGAATACCAGCTAGGGTTTTATTGGTCGAAGATGTTAGGTCATTTATTCACTGCAAGATCTTGAAAATAGGAGATCTAGACCTAAACACCGCCTATAAGGCACTTGTGATGATGGAGGCAAGCTCAAAGATGAGCATAAACACTTAGAAGTGAAAGGTTTGACGAATGCACTTCATTTTCCAAAGGTTTTTAAACAGAATGGATTAAGATCATTCTAAGCAGAGTACATAACAAAGCTTTATGGTTAAACAAGCCAAAGACTATAACAAAAGATGTTATACATGCAGTAACAGGTTATCCAACAACCGACAAACCTCAAGCTCATAAACACCCTTCTATTGCAGAAGTGGAAAGGTTAACCAGAGCTAAATCTGACAAGAGGGCACTAAAAGTAAACACTATCACCGACGTAGAGCTAAGATTTGGTACTTGCGTGGTTGGATACAAGATATTTCAAGCTAGCAGAATGAATAGTATCTCTAGCACATCAATGAGCACAGCCTACAAAATCATCAAACTAGGGAAGAAGATGGATCTAGCAGAGATCTTATTACATGAATTTGAAGAGAACATGTGCACCATTAGGTCCTCAAGGACAAACACATGTAAGTTTAGTTCTCTTATAATATGTATATTCTTCTACTTTGAAGAGTACTTTCCTTCAATTGGAAAAGTAACATGGGACACCAGCAGACCTATCACCATGCAAATTAATGAATACATTGAAACTCTAGGCACAGATTTTGACAATGTTATGCATGAGTATTTTAAGGCAATCAAGGATATGCTACAAGCAAGGAATAGGATTCCTGAAAGTCTTATTAAGGAATATAAAGATGACATTTGTTTTATGGTGGATACTGACTTCACCTACATTCAAGCAGTAGTCCCAAGAAAATCTTGGTTAGATAAACTTGATTATGAGATCAAGACTAGGCCATCAATAGAAGCAATAAAAGCATTATTGAATGAAACCATTGACAACAAACAAATGAGGTTTGGTACTTATGAGGAAGCCAAATAGAAAATCAAGTCAACACTTGTTGTCAAGAAGGCTGTAAAGCAGTCTAAGAGAATGGTGAAAAACCTAAAGAAAAACTTGAACATATCCTCTGATGGAGAAGATGAAGAACAGGGTAAAGATGAAGAACAAAGTAAGGAGGAAGACACTGAGGAACAAAATCCCATCAGTAAAACAGAAGAAATACAAGAATCAGAAGAAGAGAAATCTGATTCACCACCTCCTCCTCCAACCAAAAAGTCTAGGACAAGAAGCCAAATGGCTAAAGACACTAGTCCAACGCCTATGGTAAAGGGCAAGGTGTACAAAAGGAAACCTGCACCTACAAAGGTTAAACCACCACCTAGGGCACCTGCCAAGAGGAGAAAGTATGTTCAAACAGATGAAGATCTAGAAGATACAGCAATGGATGAACTCGATGCTGTCAGACTAGCAAAAGAAAAGACAAAACTTACTTCACCCGTTGAGGGGATTGATGACATTTGTAAGTACATTTTTGAAGCTGCATCTGTTAGACATCCAAAAATTAGGAAACAGTTACAATGGGATACAGCTGAACAAAATAAAATTGAAGATGCTCTTATCAATAAGATGTGCAAACACTATTATGTCCCACTGCACTTCACTTCACAAGATGTTCCACAAGAACTCTTGGATAATATTTCTTCTAGATTCACTTATGCACTTCATGAAGAGAAAAGAATTAGAGAAAGAGTATTGGCTTCACTTATGCTTGAATCTTCACAAGAGGAAATCAATAAATTTATAGAGAAATATACAAAGAAATTCTCACCAAAAATGAGAGCCTACAAATTTCTTCAAGGAAAGCTTATAGAGCTAGAAGAAGACACTCACAAAAATGTGGAGTGATATACTAAAACCTGCAGAGACAAACATTCCTACAAAGGAACCTATCAAGACAGCAGGCCACTCAACAATTGAGTTGGAAAATGAAGAAGTGAAGATCACAGGTTAGAAATAAATAGATATTATAGATGAAGAATGGCCATTAGATGGTAAAGATGATCAAGCACTGAATAGTCCCATCCACATTAACTTGGAGGATGAAGAAGTTGCCAAAGAAGATCTAACAATTAAGGGTAACTTAGATGTGGACATTAACGATGAATCATGGTTA
>MU223655.1:1901787-1926232 GCA_018584345.1 Thuja plicata
TTACTGTTACACATCGAATGGAATGTATGATATGATTTCATATACATAAAGAAAGATGAACAAATAGATAAGTTGTTTTACAAACTGATGACTAAGGGTTAATGGGCTAACCAAGAAAAGTTTTAGATGTATTGATTCACCCCTCCCCTCTCAGTACATCATCTCAATACAATTCCAACAAAAAAGGGATAGATAATAGAGAGAGGCTACTCACATGAGGGGACTATGATCTTCTTTCAAAAGTCAAAAAGGAAACCATAGAAATTTATCTTCCCATTATGAGTCAAGAAAGTATAGAAAAATAATCTCTCATAACTAATAATAATTATGGGATTCTTTTGATAGTTAAGCCATTAAGTCAAGGTAAGGAACTCTTATTACCACTAACACTAGGGGCGATGAGAAAATTCATCTAATTCGAGATATTGATTTTGATAAACCTCAATAGACTACATTGACATTAGTAATAAAAATAATAGTTTGAATGTAAGAGCCTAAATTTTTTAGTGTATCTACTAACATGTTGCCTCAACTATAAATGCATGTTAGATCCTATGAGTCGTGAAGTTGATCATGTTTAGGTGAGATTCTATTATTTTGTCCTTGAGAGATTAGCTAGGGCATGGTTTACCTTTCAGTATATTGATTATATTGTTGGAGCTTCCCTCAATCATAACATTGGTAAATTCTTTATCTTTTGTAATTTGAATGTGATAGAAATATGCTACCACCTATGAAAGTAAGGATCAAATTCTATGGTTGATAGTGTAAGAACATATCATTTATTCTATAATCTCTTAGGATACCACCCCCTCCTGCCTGTTGTAGATTTTACATATCTAACCCATCAAAATTAAGTTTTATCCAACCAAGGTCAAGGGGGACTACATGGTAGAAATATAGAATTTTATTGTCTTATGTTAAGAAACTTTGATATATGTTTAAATTAAATCGATCAAATTTCCACACTCCATTTGAATTTAAAGCTTGAATTTCTGGTTTTGATTGTGTATGTTTTTTAGTATCAACGTTTCGGATCACACTCTGTGATCCATCATTAGGATGTAAGAGCAAAGAGCATGAAGGATTTTTACATATCCTTCATGCTCTTTGCTCTTACATCCCGATGATGGATCACAGAGTGTCATTCGAAATGTTGATACTAAAAACATACACAATCAAAACCATAAATTCAAGCTTTAAATATGTTTAAATGTTGTTGTTTTGATTTTGCTATTAAATAAAAACATTTTTAAAAATTATATCTTAAGACACCTTTCAATGGAGTTTCAATGGAGCTGAAGTTTATGTTGTCTATGAATTAAAGCCTTGCCGTTCAAAATTTTAAATTCATTTGAAGGTTTTCCAATCTTCGACTTCGAACATTTATTATTTTTACCCCATCCCAAAAGTTGACACACTATCATGTGATCACCCTATCTTGTAAATGTGAGCATCAAAAGAACTTGGACAACACTCGTTATAATCTTACATACAAATGATAGTCTAAGTAGGAACATGTAAAAGGAAATATTATTCAATGAACATAGAGCATATCAATAAATATGTTTGTATTTATGAATCAAATACTAAGTATTGCAAGCCTCTTGTACGAGGCAATCTTTTTAGTGGAAAATATCTAATGTTTTAAAAAGAGCTCTACTAACCAAAAAATGGACCAGAGCTCGGAGATTTGCCAACGAAATTACAGAAATCAATCCGATCAAATTGAAAATAAATCGCTTCCAAAAAAGCGTTGAAATGGGACGAAAACCTGTAATAAATGAAGCACACAGAACCTCAAATGCAATTTAGTGTACTTTTCTGGTTGCCATAAAAAAACAGCCGCGTTTTGGAAGGTATCCTTCTTCTGCAGGCCAAACACGGTGCTTGGTGGCAGAGCAATTCGTGACAGGGTAAGAAAAATCTTTATCACTGTTCAATGAAGGAAATTGTGCACAGATCCTCCACATTTTCCATCCTTGCGTCTCCTTGACATATACAGAATTATATCCCTCTTGAAATTTCATTGCTCTGCGATTCTCCCTTTTCAGAACTTCTGGGCCGTGGTCGTATGTGCACAAAACCGACCGCTTAAGAACAGACTTTTGCGCCCTAATATTATTATTAAGCTTCCTTTGCCTCAGACGAATGTCGCGCAGCTCCATCGTAGGGGCTTTAATCAAAGCCGGACTAAAAAATTGCCGCCATTTCGGAGAATTTTTACTGCTAAACCGCGGTGCGGATGAGGTCGATTGTGGCCTAGATTTAGATTTAATTCTCTCAGAAGCCGGATTTCTGAGCCGGAAACTTTTGTCGGAGAAGTTTCTATGTAAAGATTTAGAATATTTAGACCTAAATGATGTCCACTGAGATGAGTCTGAGTCCAGCGAATCTGTTGTCCATGCCCTGAGCTTCACTGTTAACAGAGGGGGTTTTTGAGCAAGGGAATTTGATTTCCTGTGGAAATAACTTGAGATGGATCCTGTACTCCGAGATCTTTGGAGTGGGAGAGAAAGCAGGCGGCTTTGGTGAAATATGTCATCCCCCAGGGAAATATTGTCCGCCATTGAAGCAGATCGGCAAAACTGGATCATGAAGTCTTCCATTTCTGAACAGGGGAAAAAATTAAGCAGACAAATATGTTTCGGTTCTATGGAGCGCTTGCAACATAAATACAACTGAATTTGATTGAATGTCGAGCGAAATGCTCTGAAACAGAGGAGAAATCGAATAGTTTGACGAAGCTTTGGTATGCCATTAATAAGTTAAACAGAGCATATTTTTATATCTCGTGAAGAAGCATATTTTGTTTGTGAGAAATTCTCTCAAACATACGTTTCTGAATCCTGTGTATTGAATACACCGAAACAGAAACTGACAAAGAGGGAATCCAAGCCAACAAAAAATCATAAAATAAAATGATCCCATTTTATTCATATTAAGAGATTATGAACTAAGCTAGGGAGAAAATAAATAAACATCTCAATAACAGCAGTAGAAGAAGACAAATGAATAGCTATTTGAACTTCTGGTCAACGGATCATATATGGAGGGGAAAATATTCTCATATTTATACATTAGTAGTTCTTTTTAGTGTAATTGATACACCAATAGGCATTGGTCATGTATAGTTGACTGTAATTTTCTTTAGTATAAAATGCATAGGTAGGTTTTAGTTTGATTTGCTTTGAATTAAATATTAACGTTTATATAGATTAGTAGATTTATGAAGACGAAGACAATGAAGTGCATATACATAAAGATTAATATAGGAAGGATGTCCAAGACAATTTAAATGAGTCAAATTATGAGACAATTTACTTAGTCCAAATTTTTTGTTTCATTTTAATAGATATAATAATAAAATTGTTTGACAAAAACATGATTCAATTCAATTAGATTCCTTTAAAAGAACATATGCGAAAGTGGTTGAAGGAAGATCTCCCTAAAATCTTAGGACAATAGAAAGGCTACACTTTAATACAAGAGTGAGATTACAATACTTGGTAGTAAGTATGGTTGATATGAAGTACTTTTGGATAGTGAAATTGTGTTTAATAATGTTGGCAAATAATTCTTTGGGAGAGTTTTGGAGGAGAACATAGTTTGCATATAGAGAAAGGTAGGGATGAAGAGGTTTAGGAGTGGGAAATATGATGAAGCGTGGAAAATATTTTGCAAGTAGTACATATATTCTTGTTTGGATGATTTGTTTATTTTCATTTTTGAATGAAATATTTGTTATCACTCACATTCAACATTTCTTGACACTTCAAAGACTATACTAAAGTTCAAACTTTGCTCAAGTGTTTCATCTATTTTTTAAATAATATTTATTAGAGAATGTGTATGTCTATTGATATTATTATTTCTATTATAATCGTTGATGGAAGTGCTAATTTTGATGCTTTCAATAATAAATTAGACTTTGTCTATATTTTGAACATTTCAATTTATTCAAACAATACTTTCCATTTTAAAATATATCAATGACAAGGAGAAGGATGGTTTGATATGGCAAATCTATGGCGTTCAGTTGTTTCTTTTCTAGGAGCTGGTTAAGATTACTTGTACAAGTTGTTGAAGCAATGAAGTGTTGCAGTGATTCAAGAGAGAAATTTTATTTGTGTATCTCATTTGAATGATTAATACAAGTTTTGGATCTCATCGGGTGTGGATTTTTTCATGGAAGGTGTTCTCCATGTAAATATTGTGTGATGAGATATTCTTCTTGTCTCATCAATTTATGCTTCTTATTGTTGCTATCTTGTGATAAAATAATGTTCATTATCATGATGTTTTATGTTCATCTAAAATAGATTTATTAGACATGTTCAAGTGGTGGTTTTTGACAAACAATGAGGATGAATCTCTTCATCATTTTTGTATTTAGAGAACTTAAAGTGATTTTTTCTATTTAGCCAATTTAAAGAAACACCATATAGAAATTTGTAAATAGATTGATATAAAAGAATGGATAATAATGGGTTTGAAGGAACAACATTAAATACACCTAAATTTCCATGACATCTTACTGTGATACCAGGTAACAATCTTGTAATCATCAACAAGATAATTTGAAGAGACATCAACTGCATTGTTATGTTACATAGGTTTGGAGATTTATAGAGTTTAAATTTAGATAACATGCCTTTTGTACTATATGACTACAAACATCTATAGGAAGTTGTTTATTCATATCATCATAGTAATTAGATGAAGTCAATAAAGGACATGTTGACTTGGTGGTCAACACCTCCTCAGAGATTTGTGACATGGCTTAACAGCCCCCTGTGCGTTGGGGTTTAATTTGGTATTTGTATTGGGCATTGACAGTTTGAGCTTTTGGTGCAATGACAAATGATTCCAACAATTGGTATCAGAGCCTTGGGTTACAGGTTCGAGTCTCCCTTCAGTGGGTGCTGAAAGTTCAGTCGGTGTTGAGGGGGAGATTGTTGATTTGGTGGTCAGCACCTCCTTGAAGATTTGTGACATAGCTTAACCGCCTTCCGTGGGTGGGGTTAAATCTGGCATTTATATCAAGCATTGACAATTCAAACTTTTGATGCAACGACAAATAATTCCAACATAAGGTACAAGAGAATAAATTTTGATTTGTCTGTAGTGAAGTACTTCTAATGATGGAATGTAATCCCTCTCCATGTTTTCGATGTTTTGTTCAGAAGAAATCTGTTCACACTTATAATGATGCAATGTAACCATCTCCATGTTTTCGGTGTTTTGTTCAAAAGAAATCTGTTCACACTCGTGAACGAAGTGGTTAGAATATGAATAAGAGAAAAGATTTTCTTAGCACGAATTACTTGAAGATACGTGATAATTTATTCATATAATACCTCAATGAGATGTAGTTTTCTAGGATACAATAATTGCAACATATATGCACAATGGAAGATTGCAGGAAGGCTCTTGGCTATTTTACATAACTCACAAAATCGACAGTGTCATCAAGGGATAAGCTTAGAGTGATGGAATCAATGATACCCACAGTCTGTTTGATACTTTTGACAGATGAAATAAGGTTTATTGGCATGTTTTGATAACAGGGTATGTGCAGATTGGCAGAGTACATGATGCATGTAGATTCTACAAGAAAATGATTTAAGTAATGAAAAATATCACCTCGTAAACTCTATTAGTTTTTAGCGATACCCAAAATGGGAAATTAAAGATTGCACGTAATCTGTTTGACAAAATGTCAATAAAAGTTTTGGGAAAAAGGCAAACCAAATTTTGCCGTTAGTTGTTATTTAGATATAGAGATGCAAATTAGACTTCTTGCTATTGTTTTTGGTACATCAATAATGCATCCATTGGAAAGATGTATGTTGAGATAGAAAGGCTCAATTGGTTATAATCTTGCAAAAATAGAGGAATGGGGTTTTATTGTTCAGACGATAAGTTATAGTAGATAAATTCGAAGCAATGAGATGGAGAATAAATGCATTCATTGTTGAATTAGTAGAACTTTGCAAAATGCTGCAACTTTTGGATGTGGTAAGATGTATAGCGAAGGAACTCCTTTCATACTTAATGAGAAATTATTAATAAATCAATATGGATTCAGATGCATTGTAGTTGCATTGTAGTGATTTGTTAATTATTATGCTGAGAGGCTTTCTATATAGTCATAATACGTTCCTGTAAATAAATAAAAAATTAATTATGTGGAGAGGTGTTCTTATACAGCCAGCCACATCACGTCTGTGTAAACAAAGACTGAAATAGTTATTTCTGTACTAATTTTAACTGAGTAGTTGTAGAGTCTCACTTGTTGATAAGTGCCACAGAACCACACTTTAATCATGTCTTAATATGCTTATTTTTAACAAGCTTTGTTCTGAACTGGCCAATAAACAGAGCAGGAAATTCTATATAGTCTAAAGATCTCCCAAAAAAATGTTTGAAGACAGATAATGGTATAATAAATTTTATTATAAGATAATAATTTAATAATAATAGAGGTTCTAAAGTAATAAATAATTTTTATGAATTGAAATAAGTTTTTTTAATTATTCATTAAGAAAAACAAAAGGAATTCTTTCAAACCATTTAAATGTAGCTGATAGACTTTGTTCTAAAAATGCATCTTCTAGATTATTTTCACAAAATTATTTATCAAACAAATCTAGCTAAGCATTTCAAGTTCTAAACAATCCCATATTGCTACTAGCCCAAGATAAAAAAAAATTTTTACATAGTATTTAGTTTTCTCATGTTTGCTCAATTCTGTTTATCAAGGACAAAAATTATCATAAAATTTCAGACCTATTTTTAATAAATGTCACCTTTATTATCTTTTGTTTAAAAGCATTCCATTTCACTAAAAGTAAACAAATGGAAACAAATTTAGAGTAGGTTGATCAATCTTGCATGGGAAGAATGGAATCCAAAATATACTCAAAGAATAAACAATTCAATGTTTTTCTGATTATAAAGGGTTAACCAAAATGAAATTGAGGTTGGGACAATGTGTTGAAAACCATTTCTATATTAATATCTTTAAAAAAAAGTTAACAAAGAATTAAAAACTTATTTATAAAATTATAAAAATATAATAAAAATAAGCAAATAGAATGAATCAAAAATTTTACAAAAACTTATGTTAATATCAAAATATATCAAATTTCATTTTAAAACATATTATAAAAATTAAGCTTTCTATTTTTCTAATAGAGAAACTATGGAACTTACTTTTGTTCTTATAATATTTTTCTCTATATTTTTTAAAAAGTCATTTTTACAAATCTATTTTTAATTATTTTTAATATAAATACATAAATTAAAATAAGATATAAAAAATAACAAGTTGATGTGTGTACAATTTAATTAATTAAATAAATAAATAAAATATTATTTAAAAAATTGTTGTAAACATCAATCTCCCAACAAATTGAAATAATTAAGAATCTAGAAGACTCCTTTGAGAAAGTGCCTAAAAAATTAAGAGTTGATGTGGCAATTAGCTGCATAGCTATGCAAAATAGCTGAGATGGGATAAGACAATTAAATGTACAGGTTGATGTCATCCAAGGACTCTCCAACGGTACCTCAAGATCCCCCATGGCAAGTGTGAAGAGTCAGTCAAAGAAGAATGGGGTGACCCCTCAACAGGTGGGCTGGGGCCCTATTCCAGGTCCTTCTACTAAGATTCACAATAAAGATAAAGCTATGAATCCCATTTAAAATATTGTTCACAAAGTCTGCAATATTTTGTCCCATATTTTGATTGCTTTAGGTTAACTATTGTCCAGTGGTTAGCATCTATTTCTTTGTGGTTGGATTTCAATATTCTACCAGGGTTTCAAGACCTCTTCAAAATAATATTATAAAAAATTAAATTATAATAAAAAATTATAAAAAAATCAAAGTTAAATTAATTAATGTGAATTATTTAACGTCATATTATTTAATTCAAAGAATAATCTAAAAATTTCTATAACAAAATAAATAAACTGTGTACTTAATTTAAATTTTATCCAAACAAAATAACTTGATTAAAAATACATATAACTATTAAATAATATCAATAACATTTTTAAATGCTAAATTAGAGTATATAATTTTCACTCTTTCATTATCAAAATGAGAGGGCTAAATTAATCGATATATTTTCTATAAAACTTTAACCCAAAATTGCCTAAATTAAAAGAATAAACTAAAATTTCCTAGAACAAAGTAAATAATAAAATAACCTTACAAATTTTATTTTAGTTTTATCCTATGAATAAAAAGGAATTAACAATAGATTTAATCACTAAATGTTTATCCTAATTAAATTTTAATAATTACCATAATATAAATCCTCATTGAACCTTAATTGAATTCCAACCCTAGTGAACTCTAACTCTAATTGAACCCTTATCCAAACCTTAATCATAAGCCTAACTTCTAAGAAAAATATTAATCATAATGCAACTTTAACCCTAACCAAAAACTAATCCTAAGTCAATTGAAACCCTAAGCAAAAGTGAAAAGTAATCCTAACTAAACACTATCTCTAATTGAAGTAAAGTTATATGAAGCATCAACCTAACCATAAATAATCATTGAAAATAATTCAATTTAATCCTAACATTATTCTTAACTAAACCTTAACAATAAATTTACTCTAAACCATGAATGAATCATAATCCTAATTGAACTTTCTTTGCAACCCTCAATCCTAATCCTCACCCTAAGCCTAACACTTAACCCAAAAGCTAATCTTAAACCTAAACTTAATTCCTAAACCTAAGTTGTAAATATAATCCTAACCTTAAATCTAAACCCTAACCCTATAAACCTTAACTCTAATTGTAACTCTAATCTTAAAATAATAAATCATAAACCCTAATTCTTTCCTTAATCCTAAACCCTACGCTAATACAAACCCTAGCTCTAACCATAAAATTAACCAATATGTCAGTTCACTAACCATAACCATAATCTTAATCCTAAGCCCTAAAGGATAATCTTAATTGTAGATGTTATCTACTCCGGCCTTCATCTTGAGTATTTTGAAGGTATTTTCAAACAGATGGAGGTAGTGCAGAAACGGCAGTTTGAGAAGAATTGAGAAAAATCAGAAAATATAATTTTTTTTGGTATTTTTCTATGTTTCTTAAAAGTGTATTTTCAGAGGCCTTCGGAGCGGAATTTGGGGTCAAAAATTTTGTCTGTACCTCAACACTATGTGTTGAAAGCATGGTGCTAAGGGACTTAAATTAGATCTCTTGAAGACCTTTCCAATGATATATGTTATTACTAATTTTGAGCAATGAGACGAAAGTTATGACCCTGCAAAGTTGGGGTAGAAAAAATGCCAAAGTCGCACAACTTCCACCAAGCCCGTGAGGCTCTTTTCCTTCAAGATCCTTCACTTTTCAAGTGCGCTCGCTGCAAAGAGCGGCATGTGTTGTGTGCTAAAAATGTGTCACACTTCTATGAGTCATTATATTCAAGATTACTCAAGAATGAGGTCTCAAATGGCGACTCATAGCTCTCTATTCATGGAGTGCAAAGGTGTGTGATGGAGGCCCTCAGATTGACCTAGTTTGTGCCCCTGCAAGTACACCATAAAATGAGAGATTCTATATGATAATGCATGATTTTGTCTATATGATAATGGAATTAATCTATATGATAACAATGCATAATTATTCTATGAAAGGAAATACAAATGCAAAATTAATCTATGAAGGAAAATATGAGTTTAATCTAAAATGCAAATGCAAAATTAATCTAAATGACTTGCCATGAATGTATGAGAGAAGAAGACAAGAAGAGAGAAGTTGCAACATCCAAGCTCAAGTGCTCAAATTATCCTCCAAAATTGCTCTCCAATCCTGCAGCATAACAGTAAACTAAAGGATGTGTGTGTTTTTTTTATTATGCAAATGAGAAGGAGAGACTTCCTTATAAAAGAGCAAAGGATGGTGGAGATTAAGAGGTAAAAAAAAGAAAATAAAGCAATGGTGGAGATTAAATCTTGGTTGATCCATGTCCTTTAAATCTTCAAAAGGAAAGATCAAAGGGATATGATTAAGAGGCAAAAATCCCACCACTTAGGAAGATGTAGAGAAAAAAAGATTTTTATTTATTTTTTTATTTGATTTATTTCTTTTTTTTTATCAAAAAAGAGCTTTAAGCGGGGATTTTATTTATTTAAAAGAGGAATTTTCTTTTAATTAAATAAGATAAGATTATTTAATTAAAATATGGATATTAATTAACTAAGATAAAATCATTTAATTAAAAAGGGATATTTTAATTAAATAAGATTATTTCATTTAAAAGAGATATTTTCTTTTATTTAAATAAGATTATTCCATTTAATAAAAAAAGATGTTTTCTTTTAATTAAATAATATTATTGAAAAACTTATCAAACCTTAGGAAATATTGAAATAATTAAATTAATTACAATTTGATCAAGGAAATTGATTTGAATTGAAAATGTTGCAAAGCATTGATTCAAGAATTTGATAAATTGATTCTGGTCATTTGATAAATTAAAGAATGGGGGCCCATAGTCTAGGCGACCATTTTAGGGTGCATACATTTTCCCCTCTTTGACTAATGTGTGATCTTTACAGGAACACATGTAGTCAAAGAATCCATTTGAAGTGTGAGATCGATTTGGGATCACAAAACAACATAGACATCAACACCGTTGTAGATAAGTAATTGACATCAGGACAAAAATAAGATAATTAAAAAAGACAAGGTCAACACCGTTGTAAATAAGTAATTGACATGTCTAAGATAAGAATCTCAAGCAAGGTTTCCCCAAGTAGAACAAATGATAGGATTGATAAAGCTAAATCAAAGATTGAATTTTGATAGGTACTTCCCCCTTGTGATCGAAATTGAAATGAGATAGAGGAGAAACAACAAATTGATAAATTTGATCAAATCAAACTAAAGATAAGGTTCTTGATGTAAGATGAAAGATATAAGGATCAAAGAACCAAGGTAGATCATCCGACATGAAAGATTATGCCCCAAGGTTAAATTAGAAGAAAAGAAGTGGGGTGAAATCAAATTGAAGGTAGAAGTTTGGAAGAGGTGGAAAGAAATGGAGAGAAGAAAGAGAATTTGCCTTAAGAAGGAGAATGCCCCAAAATCAATCAATTGTTTAAGATAGAAAATTTTGATTGAGATCATGAAAGAAGATAAGGAAATGAAGCTCAAACATGACCATAGTTGATTTAAAGTCCACAAGAAAGATGAAGGAAACCCTCTCAAACTCATAACGCAACCTAAAATGAAAACTAACATGAGGTCTAACAATGCAAGTTAGATGAAAATGAAAAGGTGTACTTGCAATAGAGCAACTGTAACATAGGACTTTGTGTTCATCATTCATTAGAGAATGTTAAGGAACTTATTTTCATCATTGGACCAGTATTAACGAACATCAGAAAATCACACAATCATCACTAGTCACAAGCACAATTATGAATATATGAATGCAATTTATATTGGATTGGAATGTGCAAATATTCTAACATAAGCATCAAAGACATAAAGGTCAAAATGACTTCATTGTTAGCCTACCCAATTTATTGTAGCAAAACCACGCTCGCATCAAGACATAGAGGCCAGGATGACTAGAAGAACGATTGTGCAAAAACAGTCAAGGATGAAGCCTCAAATTTCCTAAGTGTGTCAAGAGAACAACAAGAGACACTCAAGAGTTTCAAGACCACACCCACAAGCGGAAAGCAAATAAAAACATGCCCCATGCCCTAAGTCCTCTAGCTATGCATCATGAAGAGACTTATTAGACAAGGACACTCAATAAAAATTAATAACAGTCAGCATACAAAGAAAATATCATGACATAGATCAAGCATTAAGTGTTGTGTTTAAAAATTTAAGTGTGTTAACTGATACTGAGTTTCAAGGATAAGGATCGAATGCTTGCAAGAAGGTAAGATCACATGACAAAACTGGGTAAGACCAAACCGATAAGTGTTGAAAAGCACTCAATGTTAGGGGTTATATTAAAAAATACAATTGGGGTGGTGTTGAAAAACACCAATTGGGAGGTGTCCTAAAGACTAACGAATGCAAGAGACTAAATCTAACACAGTTATGCCCCCTAGACAAAGACAAAGACCAATTCCAGACTAGGGCAACAAGGACAATGTATGATGGAGAAAGGCTAAGTGTCAAGGACATGCGCTAAGAAATAGGGGTGCAAAGGCCTCAAGTAGCGCTTGTTTCTAGGTTTTCACTACTTGGATTTTATCAGGATCAATAATTATGTACAAAGGATGCCCCCAGACAAAATTGGCATCATGGATAGAACTTCTTCAGGTGCAAGACAATGATAGGATCAGGGAGCTGCTCTCCCTCGGCTGTAGACAGTAAATAAGCACCTTACCCAAAAGTTGTTGTGATGATGTAAGGTCCAAGCCAATTAGGTTCAAATTTTCCCTTTTGATCTCTATGCTGTTGATTCTTAGGATTTTCACGTAGGACAAGATCTCCCACTTGGATTTCTCTAGGGAGAACCTTTTTGTTGAAGGCTTTGGACATGCACTTTTGATAAACCCTCATATGGTCAAATGATGCTTGACATTTTTCATCTAGAAGTTATAACTCTTGAATTCTCATGGCACAGTAGTCTTCATCTGTAACTAGACCTTGGAAGGAAAATTGAAGTGAAGGAATCTCAACCTCCAAAGGTAACATTGCTTCAGCGCCATATGCAAAGGAAACATGAGTAGCCCTAGTAGGAGTACAAATACTCATTCTATAGGTCCACAAAGCTGGATTTATCTATAAATGCCAATCTCTAGCATTCTTACAAACTGTTCTATGCAAGATTTTAAGATTGGTTTTGTTTGATGCCTCTGCTTGACCATTTCCTTGCGGGAAGTAAATGACGGACCAATGTTGTTTAATCTTGAATTTCTTGCAGAGTTGTTTAAGGTCCTTATTTTTGAACTGGCCTCCGTTGTCAGTGATAATCACAAAAGGCACTCCATATCGACAGATTATATGGTTCAGAATGAATAGAGAGACTGTCTTGCCCGAGGCAACAAAAAGTGGGACAACTTCTACCCATTTAGTGAAGTAATTAGTACCAGTGATAATAAACTTGTGTCCACTTGATGAGTTGGGATGAATCTTCCTAACAAGGTCAAAGGCCTAGCACTAAAATGGCCAATGAGATATAGAAGGAATGAGCTCCATGCCCGGAGCATGTATCAGGTTACCATGTTTTTGACAATTTTCACATGACTTTGCAAAAGCTATTGCATCAATCTGCATCATAGGCCAATAGTACCCTTCCCAAAGCAACCTTTGGGCCATGGAAAGACCATTGGAATGTCCCCCATAGATGCCCTCATGGATGTCAACTAATGCTTGGTCGAATTCTTCCTTTTCTAAGCATCTAAGAAGTGTTCCATCTAGACCCCTCCTATAAAACACCAATGATAAGGGAATGACGAGAGGTGTTTCAGGTAAGGTTTCTACGTTTAGATTGGTTAAAGGTTTTAGGAATAATGTCATCATGAAGGTATGAGTAAATGGCACCATAACCAGATGACTCACCGCGACCAACAAGGGTTCAAATGACATGGCTTTATTGAGAGTCATATATAGGGTGATGTAGCTCTTCCACTTGGAATTCAAATCTTGATTCATGTTTCTCTAACTGAAGGAATGAATAAAGTGTATCCATAGCATCAGCTGCTTTGTTTTCTTCTCTAGGGATTTTTTGAAACATGACAAATGTGAAGTAGCATTTCAAGGAATCAACCATTTTCTTTTAAGGTACCATTTTCTCATGTTTTGTTTGATATTCATCATTAACTTGGTTGATTATCAGCTGTGAATCCCCATAAATATGTAACTCTATGAATCTCCATTCTATGGCCATCCTAAGTCCATTTGTTAAAGCTTCATACTCAGCAATGTTGTTTGTACATGGGAACAATAATTTATAAGACTTAGGCATCGTGTACCCATGAGGAGAAAAAAACAACACACCAGCTCCTAAACCATTTTGCATAAAGGATCCATCAAAGAACATCTTCCATGTTCTTTCAGTCATATACATGAGGTGCTCATGTGGGAAGTCAACTTGAATAGGTTCATTAGCTTGTATTGCAAAATCAGCTAGTTGATCTGCTATGGCTTGTCCTTTGATTGCTTTACACTCAATTTACTCTATGTAGAACTTTGAAAGGATCATCATCCATTTAGCAAGTCTACCTGTGAGGGCAGCCTTACCTAGCAAATATTTGAGTGGATCTATTTTTTCTATGAGGTGTATAGTGTGCGCAAGCATATAATGTCGCAACTTTTGGGAAGAAAACACAACTGCAAGGCAAGCTTTCTCAATACTGGTGTAGTTAAGCTCATATGAAACAAGAGTGCAACTAATATAGTATATTGCTCTTTCTTTCCCATTTTCATCAAGCTGAGCTAGTAATGCCCCCAAGGAAGATTTTGTCACTGAAATGTATAGAATAAATGGTTTCCCTAAGATAGGAGGCATCAAAATGGGAGGATTTACCAAGTACTTCTCGATTTGATCTATACTCTTTTGACAATCCTCATTCCAAACACATTTGACTCCTTTGTGTAAGTCCATGTTGAAGGGTTGAGCTCTATCTGCCAACTGTGAAATGAATCTCCTTATAGATTGAAGACATCCTCGAAGACTCCTCATTTGACTAATGTTTCTAGGAGGTGGCATATCTATAATTACTTGGACCTTCTCAGGGTCTACCTCTATTCCTCTTGCTGAAATAATGAATCCTAGTAGTTTTCCAGAGGTGACTCCAAATGCACACTTTTTAGGATTTAACCTTAGTTTAAATTGTTCCATGCGATCTAGAATTACTTCTAAATCATCTAAGTGTGTGTCTCATTGTTTAGACTTGGCCAAGGTGTCATCCACATAATCTTCCATGTTTTTAGGCATCATGTCATGAAAAATGGTTGTCATAGCTCGCTGATAGGTGGCTACTGCATTTTTTAATCCAAAAGGCATAATTTTCCAACAATAGGTACCCCATGCACAAGTGAATGCAGTATTTTCTTGATCTTCAGGAGCTATCTTAATCTAATTGTATCCAAAAAAACCATCCATCAAGGAATAAATCTCATAATCCGCAGTCATATCCACTATCATGTCTATATTGGGAAGTGGAAAGTCATCCTTTGGGAATGCTCTATTGACATCTCTAAAATCTGTGCAAACTCGAATGGATTTGTCATGTTTGGAAACTGGTACAATATTTGATATCCATTCAGCATAGGCGATAACTCTTATGAATTTTGCACCAAGGAGTTTTTCCAATTCTGCTTTTACTAGGAGCCCTATGTGAGGATGCATCTTTCTCAATTTTAGTTTAACTGGTTTGACACCCGGAGCTATAGACAAGTGATGCATGATAAGATTAATGTCCAACCCTGGCATATCTGAATAAGTGCATGCAAAATTGATTTTCTTTTTCTGTAAGAACTTAGTGTAAGCTTCTTTTTCTTGAGGTGACAAGGACTCAACTAAGTGTACTATTTGTGGAGCCTCATCTGTACCCAAATTAATTTCTTGTGTTGGTTCAATAAGAACTAAAGATCTATCTTGAAAGTAACTGGGGAGCCGATCAAGTACCTCATCCTTGGGTGCCTCAGAGAGGTTTTCACCGTTGGATATATCATTTCTTTTTACTTTTTTTGGTTCTAACACTGCCACACAATGGTTTTTGCCATCAAAACTCTTATTCTTTTTATTTTATTTTCTTTTTATTTTGTGACTAAGGTACTTGATGTCTGGCTCTGTCATGCTGGTAGCCGGTTCACTGGTGGAAGAGACTATAGGTTCAATGGCATTTAAGTGACATGTTATCTCATAATCATTTTGAAATGCTAAGAGCTCAAGTTCTTGATAGCGTTGGGACCAATCATTGAGCTCAGGATGAACAAGAGGCAAGTCAATGATTGGTTCAAGGTTATAAATGTGAATGATATTATCCCTGGTGACCGAAGAGTCAAAGTTTGTTAATTATCCCTCTAAGCTACCCAAATCAGGATTCATCCTAACAAGAAAAGAATTGTCCACTAAAGCTGCATGTGGTTTCAAATCCTCTAATCCTAAACGTGACTCATTGGCTACCTCAGGTTGAGAACTATAAGTGTGAACAACATCAATATCTCTATCAATTGTTGAAGACTTTGAGAAAGAGTCCCATTCATACTCATCTAAACTTGTGTCTAAACTATGACTAGGATGCTTACACCATGAAGGTTTGGGCCAACTTGATGTGGAAGGTCCAGTGCCAGCTTCTCTTTCCATTAAATGAACAAGATTCATTCTTTGACATTCTTTGAAAGGATCTTCTGCATCTGATTCATCTTGTTCTAAGGTTGCAACTATCTCATGAATGCCTAGACTATTTGAATCTCCCCAAAGGAGATTAGTGGAAGCGACCCAATCTTCACACATATCTTGCTGATTTCTCAAATTAGGAACATATTCCAGTTCATCCTCACTATCCGACTCATCAAAGAGAGGATTAGTGTGCTTTCTATAATTCTCAAATCCTAAGCCAACCGACTTCTTAGACTTGCGTCCAAAAAGAGCATGATCAAGCTGTTCAGATCTAACATCCAGATTGTGATTAAGAGGGCCATATCTGGGATAGCCCATCTGTCTAAAAAAAGTATACCCTCTTCAATAAGTCTTAGGAGAGGCAGAGAAGTTCTCATTGTGCATGTATTTTTCTCCTCTATAGATCCAGTCTCTAAAAAATGTCTCCTCTTTCTCATCTTGGATAGGCACTGATGACTCTACAAATGTTCCAAATAAAGTCATAGCTTAAGAGGAGGTTTCTTTTCTTATGAAGGCTTGCCATAAGACCTAGGCAAAATTGGTAATGTTGTGAGGGACTTGAGCTGATAAGCCCCCATGCCAAGGTCTATCGACTTAAGCTTGTCTTTGCATTTAGCTAAGGTAGCATCAAAATATTTTGCTTTTCTATTGACGGGAACATGAGCCCCTACTGAAATTGAATTAACAAATAAAGTGTTATCGCAAGGTATACAAATCTCTATTCCATTGTAGGGGAACTTAACATATTTATGGTAAGTAGATGACACTGCTTGCATATCATGAATCCATGGTCTACCAAGTAAGATATTGTATGCAAGAGGACCAGTGTCAACTACTTGGAACAAAATATCTTTTTCAACAGGGCCAACCCTAATAGGAAGGATGGCCAATCCTTTGGAACTTCTTTCTGCCTCATCATAGGCTTTGATAGTGATCTTCTTTCTGGTATCTATGAATTCTTCTGAATAACCCAACTTCTTAAAAAGACTCAAAGAACAAATATTAAGCCCAACGCCCCCATCTATCAACATGCGCCTGACACAGGTTCTGTGGATCATGACCTCAATATGAAGGGCGAGATTGTGTGGGTGACTCAAAGATTTATCATCATCCTCCGAAAAGGTAAGATAATGGGGGCTAGCAATATGGTTAACCATGTTTTGGAATTGATCAACATCTAAGTTGTTTGGGACATTTTCTATATGCAAAGCATCCTCAAGGACTTGCTTATGTCTTAGGGACAACTCTAAGAGCTCAAAGATGGAAATCTGAGCTGGTGTTCTTTGTAATTGATCAACAAGGTTGTAACTTGACTTAGGATCAACTGTTAGTTTTAAGGTGACATTCTTGGATGCCACTTGCTTTGGTTTACCTGGTTGACTTCAATTGGTTCCTCTAATGATAATGGGACCTTGACTTCATGTGACAACATTAAGAGTTTGGGACGACATTCTAGAGTTAGGACCCCTTAGCACCACAATGGGTTCTTCATCAAAGATAGGAGGAGAGTCCATGCCTAGATCATAACCATAGGGATCTCTAACCCTCATCATGTTGACATTTTCTTCTACAACTTGAAGCATGTTGATAGTATTCTCCACATCTGTGTAAGTATAATTGACCTCAGCCTTGCCATTCTTAGGTTTAGAGGTTTCCCCCTTCTCATAGTTGGGAAATGGTTCTTTGAATACCTTATGATCGGTGTTGGTGTTCAATCCATCTATCTTAAGCTTTCCATTGTCAATGAGATCTTGAATAAGATGCTTGAGTTTGTAGCAATTTTCAATATTGTGTCTAATGCCATTGTGAAACTTGCAAAAAGCTTTATCATCCCACCAATGTGGCTTAACACTAGGTATATAATGCTTCACAGGATCTTGAGGATGTGCAAGGTTGTTAGCAATAATCATTTTCAATATATCCTCATACGAATAACCAAGTCTTGCAAATTGACGTCTCTCTTTCTTGGGTCTATCTTGGTATCTTGGCTTGTTCTCTTGTTGATTAGATACATTGAGTTTCATGGCTTGAAAAACACTAGACAAGTGGAGAACCATTTGATCTTTGGGTTGAGAGGAGTCCACAACCCCATCATTAACCACTTGTTTGTTCCTATTCCAATGTGAGTTCATCCCTTTATCCTTGTTAGGGTTGTTATTTTGACCATTGTTGTTGTTTCCATGTTTGGTCAAAAGTCCTTGTTCTTTTAAAACATCCTCAATCCTACATGTGGTTTCAACCATGGTGTCAAAGGAATCAAAAACAATCTTTCTAACTTCATACTGCATTTCGGGAGCCAAGTTTCTAACAAGGATATCAATCTTTTCATTTTCAGGAATGGTTCTAGAGTAGTGAGAGCATTGTCGTCTCCACCTTTGCAAGAAAGTAACAAAGGATTCCCCTTGATTTTTCTTTAAATTGCATAAGTCCAACATGGTGATTGATCTTGAAAGATTGTATGCAAAGTGTTGAACAAATCTATGAACAAGCTCTTTGAAAGTCTTAACAGGGGGAGTTATGTTGGTGAACCATTCCATTGCTTGACCCTTAAGACTCCTTGATAACAATCTCATGAGGTATGAGTCATCTTGATTGAACTCAAAACTTGTGGCATAAAACTGGCGCACATGATCATGTGGATCTCCATTCTCATCATATTTGTCATATTGATGGATCTCAACCTTTCTAGGGAACTCTTTCATGTTAATACTATTGTCAAAAGGATTAGGACAAATTGAATCTAGCGAGAATGAATTCTTGGTTGCTAACATCTTTTCCATCATGTTCTTAAGTTGTTTGATTTCCTCTTCTTGAGATGGGCCTTGCTTCTTAATCTTCTTATCCACATAAAGTTGTAGGGGACTCTAGCACCCTTGTTGATTAAACTCTCTAGGAACTTGTCTTTGTTTTTCTCTAAATATCTATCTACATATTGCTGGAAAAGTTGTTCTTGTTGCATTTTCATGAAGTCTTGGGAGGTGAGGTCAAAACTTGAGCTACTACCCCCATATTGTGAACCATGATGAGCACGTTGTGATGGTTGTCCTGAGTTCCTAGGAGGTGTTTTTCTCCTATAATTCTCATGTCTTGAGGCCCTTCTTCCTCTAGGGCTAGGAGATCGCAAAGGTGTTCTTGAACATCTTCTACTTCAGGGAGTCTTAGGAGGGGTGGATGGAGGAGAGTTGTTTCCACCACCAACATGTATATTGTTGAATTGATCATTGTGTTGTTGGGCCAAGAGTCTATCTTTCTCTTCTTGGTAGGTCTTCCTTTCCATTTCCAACAAAGTTTTTCTCTCCAACTCTAGGAGTCTAAATTGCTCTTCCTTTTTAGCTTGTCTATCTAGGAAGGATTTATTTTCACGCTCAATTCTCTTGAGTCTTTCACTCATGTATATTGAAGGAATTTTGGGTGGTGAACTTGGTCTTGAATGTCTAAACAAGTCATTGGTATATGTTGTGTTCACTCGAGTATCATAAGGCTCATCATTTTGGTTGTCATGATGCAATTTTGCTTCTTGATAGGCTTGTCGCTTATCTCTTTCAGACCTTTGGTGTTCATCCATATATCTAGTTGAGATAAGGGGTGAGATTGATTGATGTACATGAGAGGAATGGCCAACTCGAATGGAATCTCTATGTTTCTCAAATATATCATCAAGGCGTTTATCCATATCCTCCCTATCTCATCGAGTCAATGTGTAACTCATATCCATATCTGAATGAGATGATGCTAAGGGGGCACCCCAATCACTAAGGTGACTCTTGGAATCAAACCACACTTTAAATTTGTTTCTAGGTGATTGATCAAATATAGGTTCTTTACCCTTACATTTTTGGCGAGTTTGAACTAAGGGTAATTGGTTGAAGACCACTTGAGGTCATTTTCCTTGATTTACTTCATATCTTGTTGTAACTGGAATGAAAGAAAAGGTACTAGGTGATAGGATGACCTTAAGAAATGTTGGTACAAAACTAGGATAGTAAAAGCACTCACTTGTCCAAAAGAGAGGTGATAAGATAGAATTTAGAAAGAGCTATAAACCAACACTGCCACAGAGGTGCCCAATAAATGGGTGAATACCCTAACACATAGGGATCAGGAGGATGATTTACCCAAGTTATATTGATTGATTTTGAATTTTGTATGGAAGTGAATGGACAAGAGATTACTAAGACTCTCCAAGTGTGTTGTCAAAGGATCTAAAGGTTTATCTTCTCAACAAGGACAGTTTCTAGCTCACCAACTCCAAGCAAGGTCACTTGTGAAACCAAAGATTTCTATTTCAAGAGGTCAAAACAAAAGAATCCAAAGTGTAAACAAGCTTCTAATAGTGGGGTAAGTGACCTAATATGATCTGGATCAACCGAGGAAGACTGAAAATGATGGGATAGCAAAAATGAGCAAGTTGATAGTTTGACACTTAAGAATGCAGATTTGTTGATTGTTTTGGTGTTTGTCTTAATGTTTGGGTGTATATTTTGACCTTTCACTCACGCAAGACACATCAAGTAGATTTTTTGTTGTAAAAGAAACAATCACATCACAACCTAGCTAAGCCAAGATAATATCTGTTGAATTCCCACTTGAACCAAAGTTCAGCCATGCTTACTCATAGTGGACAACTTAGAAGCTTGGAGGCACGAGCTCCTCCTTACATGTGCACTCACTTCTCAGGCACACCGAGCTTGGAATCCCAAGATAATTTCTTCCCAAAGGACTATTTTCTCCACTAAGAGTCGTGAAAATGTGGGATGTCTTAGTCAGTCTCTGACCTTCCGCACCAATAGATAGTGGGATTTTTGTCACTGAAACAAAGTTTGTAGTCAAGGCGTCCATTTAGGTGGTTGTGATCAAGTCATTTTCCCAATTAAGGGGGCTCTCCCAATCCTTTCAAAGAAAGGTTTTCACCTTAACAATGTAGGGACTTTAATGCATCACTAGGATACTAGAGGAGATTTTGGTTGCCACAATGAATTCACACCTGTCCACTGTGAGACTAATCACAATGACATTTTTTTATATACCGGTTTGGAAGGGCTTGGCTTTAGCTTGTTACCGGTTGGGAAATCTACTCTCATTGGCTCTATTAAAGCACTTGGGAGGTAGACACGCTAAAATAATTATATGATTTTCTCTTACACCTAAGATCTACAAAGGCGAGGGGAGAGGATACATTCATATAATTCTTAGGAATACAATCTAAAAGACACTTCAAACACATAAGAAAATGACAATAATGTTTCTAGATTTTTTATCATCCCAAAAGGGCGGGAGCATAGTTTCCTGACATTATTGTCATTCCTAAAAATAGCAAATAGAAGTTCATTTTAGAATTCTTGCATGTGGGTTCCTATTTTAATAAAATGAAACAAAATGCAAGCATAAAGTTTAGACTCTATCGATCAAGGAAACCTGGAAGATGATTCGTTAGTAGTCTTTGTTTGAGTCTTCCTTTTCAACGTCCTGCAAACCACTGTTAGGGTGTAATCAAAGATAAGCATCAAGAACAACAAAGCCAAAGATTGGTCAGCATTATAAAAATCATAGAATCAGAAATCTAATTGTATATTCAGAAAGTAGATGAAAAATTATGCACTTTCAAAAAAAATTTCACTAAAAAATGTTACCGTATGAGCCTATACGAGGCTTCAGAAGTTGCTAAATAGAGGATTAGATAGGTACAATGATGAAAACATTCAATTTTTGATAAATCAGTGACTAAAAATCCAGAAACTAAGAACAACCCAAAAATCTTCAGGCAATTCTACCCTAAAAAAAATAAAATTGCACTCAATTTGGACCTAAAATGAGCAAGACATGATCGTTTGAAGTTAGACTGCAATTTTAAAAACTTCAATGGTGAAGGAAAAGAATTTTCAAACCCTGCTGATGTCAGTATACTGTGGCGTTAAAATTGAGGGGCTGGGGGCCGTCATAGAAGGCCCAGATTCTGACGATCATATGGCCGTCAAATTTAACATAGTAAAAAAAATTTGATTTTTGATTTTTGATTTTTTTTTGGTTTTTGTTTTTGTTTTTTTTCAAAATCGGCCTCTGGCTGCGTGTAGAGGTGATCCAAAATCTGGCTCGATTTCCATGCAACCCTGCTTGGGCAAAAGTATTTGTCACAGATTTGACTTTCGTCAAATATGGACAAGTTTATAGTCATTTTCAACTGAAACAACGATCTGGATGCAATGGTGGGGCTAGATTTGGCTCAAAATGAGAGCTTTAAAGACACTAAGAGAATAATATATAGAAGATAGAAATAATTTTCAAATGTGATGACAAAAATAGATGTTCTACCCCATGGTGGGCGCCAAAACTGTGTGCTAAAAATGTGTCACGCTTCTATGAGTCATTATATTCAAGATTACTCAAGAACAAGGTCTCAAATGGTGACTCATAGCTCTCTATTCATAGAGTGCAAAAGTGTGTGATAGAGGCCCTCAGATTGACCTAGTTTGTGCCCCTGTAAGTACACCATAAAATGAGAGATTCTATATGATAATGCATGATTTTGTCTATATGATAATGTAATTAATCTAGATGATAACAATGCATGATTATTCTATGAAAGGAAATACGAATGCAAAATTAATCTATGAAAGAAAATATGAGTTTAATCTAAAGTGCAAAGGCAAAATTAATCTAAATGAATTGCCATGAATGTATGAGAGAAGAAGACAAGAAGAGAGAAGTTGCAATATCCAAGCTCAAGTGCTCAAATTTTCCTCCAAAATTGCTCTCCAATCCTGCAACATAACAATACACTAAAGGATGTGTGTGTTTTTTTTATTATGCAAATGAGAAGGAGAGGCTTCCTTATAAAGAGCAATGGACGGTGGAGATTAAGAGATAAAAAAAATAAAATAAAGCAATGGTGGAGATTAAATCTTGGTTGATCCATGTGCTTTAAATCTTCAAAAGACAAGATCAAAGGGCTATGGTTAAGAGACAAAAAGCCCACCACTTAGGAAGACAGAGAAATTTTTTTATTTATTTATTTGATTTATTTCCTTTTTATCAAAAAGAGAGCTTTAAGTGGGGATTTTATTTATTTAAAAGATGAATTTTCTTTTAAATAAATAAGATAAGATTATATAATTAAAAGAGGGATATTAATTAAATAAGATAAAATTATTTAATTAAAAAGGGATATTTTAATTAAATAAGATTATTTCATTTAAGAGTTATTTTATTTTAATTAAATAATATTATTGAAAAACTGATCAAACCTTAGGAAATATTGAAATAATTAAATTAATTACGATATGGTCAAGGAAATTGATTTGAATTGAAAATGTTGTAAAGCATTGATTCAGGAATTTGATAAATTGATTCTGGTCATTTGATAAATTGAAGAATGGGGGCCCATAGTCTAGGCGACCATTTTAGGGTGCATACACATGTAAGCACCACAAATTTTTTAAAGGCTAAAGAGAAGAAAACCACTCAAGAAACCCCACCAAAATCCCATGTGTCTATCATGTGCTAATCGCGACTTACCTTTTGCTGGTAAACCCAGGCATTACTTAAGACAAACAAGTGGCTATCTCACGAGAATTTGAAGGATTTTGGTTTTATTTGGAGAGCAAAGTCCCTGCTTGAGTGTTGTATGTCCCTTCCATTCGATAGTCGATATACTTTTGTTGGTGGTGTTAGGATTAAGTAATAATGAGAGGGGAGGTGAATAAGTATTACAACACTTAAAATAAAATTTAAACCAATTCCACATAAACCATAAGCTTGCTGAAATGAAAAGAACATTAACAAATAACACATAACTCATAACACCATTATTTTTTATCGAGGAAACCCTAGCCAAGGGAAAACCATTGTGGGGATGGTACCCAGAAGCATGCACTAAAGTATAATGTCCCTGTTAGGAGACCTAGCCCTATTAGGACCTAAATATTACATAGTACATTTCCTTGTTAAATAAAAAACAACCCTGTTAAAGGTATACAACACCCTGTTAGGGGCCAACTGAGCTTATAGCTCTTACAACAAGACTTTCTGTTACAAAGTGTTCTCAGTAATGAACAAAATAAGCATCTTCAATGCTTAGATAGTTCCA
>MU223655.1:1943223-1965694 GCA_018584345.1 Thuja plicata
CCAATCCCACTATCATATAGTTAGTCTTTGCATAAGTAGTTAAGTCATATTGCATTATGGTTTGCTCTTGGTGAGGTTTCTATTTATTCCCCCTATCTAGTTACCTAAGTGATTTTATCAGATTTTTGCGATACACACAAAAATAATGTCCTCATTAGCTTTTGCATTGATCATTTCATTAGTCATTATCCATTCATTTCATTAAGTCATTATTTATTACATTGGTCAAATAGTCATTCATTAGTGTCATTAGTCATCATATTGATTATCAATTAGTAATCCTTTGCATTATCATACATTGTGCATTATTCATTCCATTTAAGTCCATTAATCATTAAGCATTGGTCATTCAACATTATTCATTATATAGGTCATCATAACATCATAGTTCTTTCATTTTCTCATTTACACATTCATTACTCATTAATCATTAAGCATTATTTATTTGTCATTAATCATTAGTCATTAATCATTATACATGCCATTTTATCATCACATTCATTAATCATTTAACCATTAAGTATTGTTCATTTATCATTAATCATTAATCATTATTCATTAACCAGTAATCATTATGTATTTCATCCATCACAACATTGCATCATCATACAATCATTTACACTGCATCATTGCATTCACAAATTTATAAACTATTTACACATTTGCATTTCATTAAGTTGCATTCATAGCATTTATAACATCATGTACCACATCATCCATATACATATAAGCATTAATATATCATACATAAATCTGCATCTCATCCCTGCATCACAAAGTTGTTAGTCTCATCATATATATACATTCATCTCATCCTGCATGTCAGTCATAAGCATCATGTACAATAAGCATAAACATCATAAATGTATCCATCATAAGCATGTAAAACCATCAAGAATGCATAACCATAAGAGTCCATAAGTCCGAAATGATGTCCATATATATATCTCAAAAAGTGTCATCATACATCATGTGTCAAAAAGTGTCAAAAATGTGTATACAAAATCTGGGTGGAATCATGGCAGTGGCTGTGATGGTCCTGCACCACTGCTAGGTCATGGCAGTAAACCCACTAACCCCTGTGATGCCCTCCCCGTGCCGGCCGACTGTGATCTCTCAGAATATGTAGGCGCTTGGGCCTCCTGTGGTACAGCTCCATAATACAGACCCATATAATATGCGGCCTCTCGGCCCCTGCGTCCTGCCTCTCTCTGGGCAGCCATGACATCGGTCATCAACTTCCCAACCCCTGCTGCTATGCCAGCCTGCTGCGCTATATCGCGGTCTGACCTATAATCGTCTACACACCTGCGTGCTAGATCTCGCTCTGCTGTCAGAGCTGCTATCTGTGCTGCAAACTCTGCCCGCTCCTCCTCCCAGTCACCATACTCCTCGACCATGGTGAACTCTCCACTATCCACCCGAGCCTGCAAAGTGTCCAGTGCCCGCTATGCACTGTCCCCTCGAGCTGTCTCTGATGCCAGCTCTCCCTACACCCGGGCTACCTCTGCCTGTAAGCTACTAGCTGTAGCCTGCGCTGTCGCAAGTAGGCCCTGTACCCGAGTCACCTCTACCTGTAGGCTACCTGTTGTAGCCTGTGTTGTAGCCAGAAGTCCCTGAAGTCTCCCCACCTCTGTCTGCAGGCTGTCCCGCTCTGCTATAACCATGTCATGAGTATCCTAGGCTACAAAGCCCGCAGGTGGTCCCTGTGCTGGCGGTCCCTGTGCTGGTGGCGCCTGTGCTGGTGGCCCCTGTGGTGGTGGGCCCTGTGCTGGTGGCCCCTGTGGTGGTAGGCCCTGTGGTGGTGGCCCCTGCGGAGGTCCCTGTACTGGTATAATGGGTGGTTGTCCACCTGCCGGTATCTGTACCTATCCTCTACACCGGGGCACTGCCACTCTGGCTCTNCCATCTCCCCCATCCCCTCCGTCATCATCATCTCCCCCCTGTCCATCCACGCCAGGCCCCGGCTGCTCATCTGGCTGTACTGCCCCTGGCACTGTCAGTCTGACTGGCCTATGTGCTGTCCACCACTGTGCATATGCTGGCACCACCCCTACATCCAGTAGCGACTCCCATGCTTTGATCCAGGGCACCTCAGTCATCCCCATGAAGGATCCTCGTGCTATGTGCACTGACACCCCAATCTCCCAGACACTCCCTACCTCACGGGTCACCAATGGGTGTGGGAACCCGTCTGGAATGCCCTCTTGGATCTGTCCCATCTGCCTCCGTACCCTGGATGGCATATACTGTGCGATCATATGTGCTGTCCTCCCAAACAGCCAGCAGTCTGTCTGAACAAATCTCAGATAGTACGAGTCATGAAACCCGTCCTCTGCATATACTCCCTGCTGAGGGGCCTCATAGCCCCATGCCTCGCATCCTGCATATGGAGCCCATGTGATGGATCCCATCTCGTCTAGCCATCGTCGCCAATACCCAACTGAGTCTGTGGCCTCATAGCTGATAGGTGGCCTGTAGCGACAGGCATAAGGCTCATATGGTGCCCGGGTGTCCTGGTGCCGAATCGGCCGTGTAACCGCTATGTGCTCCCAGGCCTATACTAGAAGTAGCATGCATCCTGCCCCCAGTGCTCTGCCCCTACGGTAGGCACACATGTGAAGATCATAATATAGCTGCCCGAGGATGACATATCCCCAGCAGTACTGATCCCCGTCCTCCACCATGCTGCTAAGTACCCGCGCCTAGCCAATAGGGAAGCCCTTGCCTGCATGATCAGGCATAAGGCGTCCCCCTATCAATCCTGCTAAGTATAGCGCTAACCACCGTGGTCATGGCTCCATGGCCATCGCCTCTCCCCAGGGCATCCACTACCGTGTAATCGACAGATCTGCATATCTCCTCCTCATGGCCATCTCTAGGTATGGCCCTGATCCCTCCACGCAGTACTCGGGTATGACCCCCCGAATGGGCACTTTGTATATCCTCCATACGTCATGGAGGGTGATAGTGGCTTCCCTTGTAGGGAAGTGAAAGCTAGAGGTGGTGCTGTGCCACCTCTCGATCAAAGCAGACATAAGCACATTATGCACTCGTAGGTGCGGCCAATGTCGCACGTGCTCCAAGCCACAAAGCGTGACCATCCCCCACTCTACCGCTGTCAGCTGCTGCTCCAACGCCATAGTAACCGGATAACATTCCCTCACACGGAATGTAATCGTCACCTCCTGCAGTCACCAAACTCATGTCAGCAATCAGATAGCATATTGGGGCATTAAAACATGTCCCAAGCCCATTCGGGACACCGAAAAATGCCCCTGGACCCTTGTCTTTTCCCTTCTCCCTCTTTCTTCTTCTCTTTCCGGGTCAATCCGCGCATACGGATGTTGACCCGCGTAGACGATGAACTTTCGCAGTCGTCGGTCTGCGCAGACGGCCATTCTTTGCAGACGGTAGTCTGCAGAGACGGCAGTCTAGTTTTCCGTCCTTCCCTGGCGCAGATGGCAATTTTGAAAATCGTCGTCTCCACTCTTCACTTCCCCCACCGGCATCGCAGACGGGCTTGGCCTAAAGCTTTGTCTGTGCAGATGCCCATCGCCTGTTGGTCGTCTTCGCAGACGGCGGTCTGTCGATCGCCGTCTGCGCAGATGGCAGACGGGCGATAGCCGTCTGCGCTGCGCGCCGCTTTATGGGCGTTTATTGCACCCTAAACTAAAAGCGATAAATTAAAAAATGTAATGCATGGGTAGGCGCTCGAGTACTCACCGGTGGTCCTGCGTCTGCTGGTCGCTGGTGCACCCGGACGCGCTCTCCAAGTTGTGATCTCTCTCGCTGTGCTGCCATGGCTCTCCTTTTTCTTCTCTCTTTTGCTCTTTAAGGGTGAAAGTGACTTGTCCATGGGCCTTAGTGGACTATTTATAGCTCTTTGAGACCCATTTATTCCATCAGTCCCTTCTTTTCCTCTTCTGGTCCCTGTTTCCCTTCCTTTTTCCCAGACATGTCATGCAATTGGCCTACCTTTCCCCCTTTTCCTTGCCTTTTCGAGAAAATTTTATTCAAAAAATAATATTTTTTCCTATTATTTTCTAGAGGGGGCACCATCCTCCGCTCTCGCTGCCGTACGTTTTCTAAACCTTCTGGGGCATCTTATTTTCTTTTCTTTGACACAATGTCACTTTCGACACCGCATTAAAGAGGGGCAAAATATAGACGTCCAAAATCGTCCTTATATTAATTTAATTAATATTCCCATAACACTATAGTTAATTTTAATTAATTATATCTGTTATATTCTTCTATCTATTTAATTAAATTTATTTAGTTAAATATGATTCACTTCTTTTAGTATTTAAATTTAATTTAAATACTTCTCTTCTTAATGTATTAATTTTATTAATACATTACCCTCCATAAATCCCTTTTAAATAAATTTTAAATTTATTTATTCCCTCACATTTCTAATATTCTTCTAAACCCAATTAATTCAAATTTAATTTGGATTAAAGTAATAAAGCCTATTAATCCTACCTAGCAACCTACTCTATTCCTACTCTACTCTACCTATTCCTTTTAAATAATCCTACTTTCTCACCTAAGCACACACTAATCACACTTAAAGTGTGATTCCTACACTTTTTAGCACTAATGGAGTGCTCACACATGTGTGAGMAACTCCTCAAAAAGGAAGCCACCAACTTCCTTAAAGGAAACCACCTTCTTGTCCCCCATTCCATTCCCCAAGAGTTGCTCACACATGTGTGAGCAAATCTTGAGCCTCTCAAACCTTAAAGGCTTGGTTTGACTTTTGCATGGCTTGTCCACCTCATTCAAATCCTCTCTTTCCCTCCAAAAATCTATAAATAGAGGCCTCTCCAAGAGAAAATCCATTTCTTATTCATGCATTGTTATCATACTAAAATAATTTTAGAGTTTTTAGTTCATTTTCATGCCTTCATGTTTTAGCTCATTATTTAGATATCACATGTTAGGATAATAATGGAATGAATCTTAGTTTCTTTTGGCATTGCATATCATCTTAGTGTAGTTTGACTCTTCATCTTAGCATTGATCTCCATTCTCATTGCATTCAAATGGATAGCTTGAGACAAGCCTCTTCATGCTTGTTCTTGAGCCTTTCATTATTTTAGCTTGCATTTTCAATCAAATAGTGGGATTTAGTATTGTGTTGGGAGAGCACACCCACATTTATCTCTAAGAGCACATTAACAAGGCATTGGGTGCCCTTGTTCAAGCTCATCGGAGGTTGTGGTCTAAACACTTGTCTTTGGGATTTCATTTTGAATATGCTAACCCTCTTTTCGAATCTTGTTATTTAATGACTAATCCTAATGTTTGCATGTTCTAGTGTTGTCCCTTGCAGGTAGGTTTTTATCACATACACATGTAATATTAATTCATAATATTTAATTGTTTGCAACATTCATAGAAACATTCATGAAAGTAATAAACACATAACACAAGATACGATATCACAGTAAACTCCTATTAGCAAGTAAAAACTGTGGTGGGGATGGCACCCAAAAAACTTCACTATCTATAGAATGGAAGGGAGCCGGTAAAGGCTTACAATTGATCACTTCTGATGATCTACCCTATTAGGAGTATTTAAAGTGGAGGCCTATTAAGATCTACTCTGTTAAGAGCTTTAGAAACACTGATTTAAGTGTACACTCGGTTAAGAGATTTACAATAGGACTGTTAGGTCCACCTTTCTTGAAAGGATTTCTTAAGTGTATTACACTTGTTAGAATGAGTACATTTGTTTGACCTGACTGTATGTAATCTACAATTTCTGATCACATATCCATTAAATCTCTCATAATAAGAATATCACCTTAAGTGACTAATTAATACCTTTCTCTGCTCGTTGGTAGCCTGTGTTCTTGTTCTTGAAATTGATTTGATCTATTTTTGTCCTTGTGCATGAAATCTCTTGTCTAGTTTTTAGATGCTCTTTGTGGCTACAATCTTCATCGAACAATAACATGTTAACAATAGATTGAGCATCTATTTATAGAAGTATTTGACCTATCTTAGAATCACGCATTACAATGTTCAGTCTTAGATCCAAGGTTTACAACTTGACCTTGATGTTTAGTTTGCATGTTTTACATCAGTAAAACTAATTAAAACAATAATAAATACATTTCTTCCCCCACACATAATGGATTTAAAAACAAATCAAGAAGCTATATATACAAGTTCAGTATTTTATCCAACGCGGAGGGTCAGATCCACTTTTTGTGGGATGTAACTGACTATTGCTTCTTGGTCATTGGGTTGAAGTGAAATTTTGTCGGTGTTCCTTTGTTGAACTGGTCATCGGGTTCCCTTCATATGTCAGGTTCCTCTCTTTGTTTTTTTGTTGGGTTACACTACTGTTACTCGTGAGGTTCCTTTATCCCTTTTGTCATCGGGTAACACTGAATAGTGTTTGTCGGGATGCTTTGAACTTGGCAGTATCGAGTAACCTTGGCGTTGGGTAGTGTTGTGTCCTTTCTATCGATGTAGTGTAAACCAATGGAGTAGATCATTTTTTTCCTTGTGTATACTAATGGAAAAATATAATGCCTTCAATCTCCCCCTTTGAAATTAGTATCAAAAACTGATATGTGCATAATACTAAAGTGTTTAGTATGTACACCACGTCTATATCCTTGTCATTATATGACTCCCCCTAACTGTATGCATTGGTATAGTATAAGTATATGTACATGTATACTTGCCTCTATAATATACATTCCCTGTTCTTTGCTCTTTCAATTGTTTTGACTGTACACATCATTTCCTTCTTTCTTCTTCCCTCTTTTCTTTTATTGTGATTTTACATATCACTTCCCCCTTTATTTGATACTCATGACAAAAATGTACAACTTTTAAGATGCCAAAAAATGTGTAACTTACAAGGTGTTAAGAATATGTGAGTGGGTGTTCTTGATGTCTTCGAGCAATTTCTCCCATTTTTCTTTTAGGAGTTGTACTTCCATGTGCTCTAGTTCTAGCCTTGCATGCATATCATAAATGTTGTCTAGGATAGACATTTCTAGGGTGGCAATTGGTGTTTGCCTCTATTATATGTTTCTGTAGTAGTGAGAGTTTCAGTAAGAGTTGTGCTTGAAGCTCATTTACCTCATCTCTAAACTTTTTCTTTGTAATCTATATGTCTTGTCTCAATTTATGAGCCTGTTTGAGTTGCTCATTATGAAATTTTATTGCCTCTTCACTATTTGTGAGACTTTGTGCACTTGTCTGAAGATAAACATCTATTTGTGCTATCTTGTCAGTATACTCCTGGGTGAGTTGATCAAGTGTGAATAATTTCTATATCAAAATAATAGCTTTTGAGATTATTTGATCAATTGTGCTAACCAATTCAAAAAGCTTTACCTTCTTCAATGCCACTTCCTGGCTTATCTTTTCCGCTAGCTTGAACTCATACTTTTGTTCAAGTCTTTCTTCCATTACCTTCTCAACATCTATGTTCTAAGATGTGATTTCATCTATGAGAACCCCTAATTGATCAAGCATTGGGGTTGTTTGATGAACATCTACATCTGGTACTAATTGTTAAATTATTTCTCTAGCTAATTCAAGTACCTTTGCCTCCTTTGTGGCTTTTCTTAATTTGTCTTGCATTGCCTTTGTCTCATATAGTCTTGCATACTTGGTCAATTTAGTTGGATCCAATGTCTTGGGATCACAAACTGTAATCTCAATGATTTCATCTAGAGTTACTCGATTCTTATGCTTTCTCTTCTTCTTCTTTGAGACTTGTGGGGATGCAGATGCATGAACTACCATTTCTAGTTCATTTGTCCTTTCTAAAGTGCTTGGTGAAGGATTTGTTGATGATGTTTCTTATGTTTTCTTCTTGGGTTGTACCTGTCAATTTTGTGAAGATGTCTCTCCATCAACCTTTGGTGTTTCTGCAGATATTTCTTCAGTTTTTTTCTCCAGCTCATCTTTCTTTGCTTCTTCACCCTTATCTTTCCGTGTGTCTTCTTCAACCTTTTGTGTTTCCTCTTTATTTTGATTAGTAGACTAATCTTTCTGATCATCGGTTGCAACTTTCTCTTTAGTAGTGTCCTTTGTATCATCTGTTGTGTTCTTTTCTCTAGCATCACCCTTGTCCTTAGGTGTGCTTGTATCCTCTACAGTAGATCCTTCATTACCCTCTAGTATATTAATAGCCTTCATTAATACACACACATTGCTTTGAGTTCTTTCTTGTGCTGCATCTAGAGTGGTGTCCTACTCTATGTCATCAACAACATTAATTTCTTTATCCTCTGATGTCTTAAGTTCTTGTTTCCTTCCCTGATCCCTAAGTGTTATGAATATTACATCATCTTTCTTCTGCGGATCTTTATCAGAGTCATAATTGGTGATGTCTTGAATGTCAAGATCATCCATTACCTTGTCCAAATCTATTGACTACATATATTCAACATTGTCCAAAGTAATGTGTTGAGGACTTTCCTTTTCTTTCTCCTCCTCTCTATGATGTGTGTTGGTGAGAAGTAATTGTTCCTCATGACTTGTTGACTCTGCTGGCAGATCTAGGAGTTGTCTCCATTTTGTCTCAGTCATTGTATCCAGCTCTATGAACTTATCTTCTAGCACTTTGTAAGCCCTTATCTTGGCTACAAATTTTCATGAGTGCTTCTTCATAATTTCTTTGATTTCTTCAACCTTAGATTCAGGAGGCATAAGTGTAAAAATTACCCTCTCCCTTGCTTCTCTTTTGGTTTATAGAGCATATGACCATTGTTGAGATATTTTCTTACCAAACTCCTTGGGTATTTGGTTGACAAATTCAGTTGGTACATATTTGTACTTGACCATTGCCCTTATTATGGCATCTTGTATCTTATTTTGGTCCTCTAGTTTGAGTGTATCCCATTGTCTGATTCTTTTGTCATGCATTGTGCCAGATGCAGCAATAGATTCATCTGCCTCATCAATTGTTAGATTTCTGAAATTCTTCTTTACTACATGAGGCTCATCATATTTTGTGCCTTTTATCTCAGCTTTTTTCCTAACCAATCTTTTTCTCCTCTTTGTAGGTGTTGTCTTCATAGTTTGTTCCTTTGTTTGTTTTGTTGGCTTTGCTGGCTTCTTCCTCTTATAGGTCCTTACTTGACCTTTCTTAAGAGGTGTGGTATCAGTCTTAGCAATTTGAATCCTTGTCCTCTACTTTTTTGTAGGAGGTGGAGGTGTATCCGATTCAATTTCCTTAGAGTCTGAACTCTGCTCATCCTTCCCTTCACCGATGGTACCCTGTTCATCGGTTTTCTCATTTTGTTCTTGTTCCTCCTCATTTATCGATAGAATCTTTTTAAGATTCTTGACCATTTTTTTTTTCTTATTGATAGTCTTCTTAATTTATAGGCCTCTTTTTATCTTTGATCTAGCCTCTTCATAGGTTCCAAACCTTGGTTGTTTACTGTCAATAGGCTCATTGATCAATGCATCAATATCATTTGTAGCTTGATCTACGTTGATTTCATAATCCAGTGGTGCTAACCAAGTTGTCCTTGGTACAACCAATTTTATGTGGGTGAAATTTGTATCTACCATAAAACATATTTCATCCCTATGTTTTTCAATAATTTTCTTAGGGATCCTTGTTCTTTCCATCATCTTTTCCTTCAGTTGAAGGAAGTAAGCAGTCATAACAGATTTAAAATTATCTCCGACTGACTTAATTAGTTCACTAATCTATAGTGTCACTAGCTTTGTAGACTCCCATTTTACTTTTCCTACTAAAGGAAAGTATTCTTGAAAGTAGAAAAATATACACATGATAAGTGAGCCGAACTTACATGTGTTAGTCTTTGCAAACCTGATTATGTTCATGTTCTCATCAAGTTGTTTCAATAGGATCTCACATAGATACATCTGTATGCCCTTGGTCACTATTTTGTAAGTTGTGCTTACTGATGTTGATGATATGCCATTCAGCCTCCTTGCCTGAAAGATCTGGTACCCAATCACACATGTACCAAATCTCAATTATTTGTCAGTGATGGTGTTCACTTTCAGACCTTGGTTATCTTATTCAACTTTTGTAAGCTTTTCAACTTCTGGCCTGGAAGGATGCTTGTGAGCCTCAGGCTTTTCAGTTATTGGATAACTAGTGACAACATGGATGACATCCTTAGTGATTCATTTGGGTTGATCCAACCACAACTTCTGATCATGCATTTTGCTAAGTACCAACCTAATCCAGTCGGTCTTGAAGTCCCTTAGGAAATATAGGCCATTAGTTATCCCTTTAACCTATAAGTGTTTGTTCTCTTCCTTCAGGTTCCCTCCTGCATCACAAAGATTCTTCTAAGCTTCATCCATCTCCATATCACCTATTTCAGCAATCTTGTAGTGAATGTAGGACCTTACCTCCTCTATCAGAAAAACCCTAGATGAAATCTTAGAAAATGCACCGGTTTCATCAGGTTGCGATGCAATCTCCAGGCATATCTTGGATTTGGGTTCTACACAAGTGTTGTTCTTTATTAACTTAACCACATTCTTCTTATCACTTTTGATCTTAGTGGTTCTTGAGGTGGTTGCCATTGTTTTTTGAGTTTTAGGGCTTTCTTGAAATTTAGGGCTTTCTTGAAAATAAAGAAAAAGTACTTTGATTCCCTTGGTACTTACTTTGATCTGTGAACTAGTGAATGATCTATTTTTTGTGTTCTTGGATTGAGTTGAGGTATCTCTGTTGAATTCTCTTTAATAACTCTATTTTTGCTCTGCCTTTTTCTCTTCAAATCACAGATGCAAAATGAAGTGCTCTTGTTGACTATTTATAGACTTTTTCCCTAAGTCTGTAATAAATGATCAATGACTCTTCGGGGCATGAAGAAAGAGTTCGTTGGGAAAATTTTCAAAATCATAGTCAGTGTTGTTAGGATGCTCGGGACAATTGTTAACAATTTACCTTTTAATGACAGATATCGGTATTCTATCTTGACAACTTTGTAGCTTTGTTTCCTTACCGAAAAGTGTCAGGTTACAATGGCAACTTAGCCATTTTATGTGTTGACTGACAATTTTTGGTAAGTTTAAACAACTTATCCATTATGTTCACCGATGATTTTTGGTATGTGTATATTGAAGGGGTTTTTTTCTCAGAGTTGAAACAAGTAAAATAATTTGCATCTTTATTTATGCAGATTTTGACTATCTATCAATTGAATAATGGAACTGATGCAAAATATGACTTGGTGTAGTGCAGTTCCATACTTGTTCAGCTTAAGTGGGGTGGTGATGTCACCACATCCATTGGATGGGGTGTCACCATTTGCATTTCTTTGTCTAGCTTCATCATTGCTTTAAGATTTTCTCCACATTTTTTCTCTAGCCCTCCGGATATCTTCAATGGTATTTCCATTTGGATATGTTCTTGTCTCTTTCATTCGGTCTTTGCAATCTTTCTTAAGATGACCAACTTTGTGACAGTGTAAGCATGCCATTCCAGGGTTTGACCAACCTCTATACCTTTTGGTCCATGCCCTCATGAAGTTTGCAGAAATGTGACCATATCTACCATATGCTGTACAGTTTGTGCATGTATTGTAGTCCCATACATATTGATTACCGATTCTCTTTTGTTGATGGGGAGTTTCTTGACCTTTTGACTTCCATGCTTGCCTTTTCTTTTTCCAGCACTCATTAGCTATGTGCCCATTCATCTTGCATGTAGGACAGTATTTTTCCATGTAGGTTTCCTTCTTTGGTTGATCCATCTTATACTTACACTCATATGTTTTATGTCCTTTCTTGTTACATTTATAACAAAATCCTATGAATGAAGATGTAGATTTAGGAATTCCTTTCATTTTTCCTCTACACACATTTGATTTGTGCCCTTTCTTTCCACAGTGTTTGCATGTCAGCTTTCTTGGTCTTGGATTTTCATAGACATTCTTTGGATTGGCTTTAGTTGATGACTCTCCATTTTTGGTAAAGCCTAGACAGTTGTTGTTGTTGATTCTTCATTGCCCTTCAAGAAAATCATCCATTCTTTTATTGGTCTCTTCATCCTTTCTGATAAATTTATTATGCTATTGCTGAATTCTAACCTCATGTTTTAGTTTTCATTCTCTTTTCTTAGTTCTCCAATAGCCTGTACTCTTTCAATGAGTTCTATATTCATTCTATTTGCTTCTTGACTCATTTGAATAATATGATTTGTAATATCATGGTGATGCTCAACATGTCTTTGAATTTCTAACTCCTTCTCTTGTAGTTTCTCTATAATCTTCCTTCTGTCATCAATAGCAAGTCTTCTTTCTGTTTCAGCTTGTCTAGCAGAACTCATCACATCAATCATTCTTACCATCTGGGTCTCTTGACTAATTTTCAGCATCTTTATTTTCTCTATTAGATGTTGATTGATCTCCTTCAAATTTGTGACATTCTCTTCTGAAGTAGTACTGAGAGGGGATGGGTGAATCAGTACCTCTAAACATTTTAACTCTTTTCACCATTTATCATTAGTAATCATTCTGTACTGTATTACTGACCATTACTGTTGTTCTTTCTTATTCATGTAATATTAATTCATAATCTTTTATTATTTTCAACATTCATGAAATTAATAAACACATAACACAAGATATGATATCGCAGAAAAATCTTGTTAGGAAGTAAAAAATGCGGGGGGGGGATGGCACCCACAAAACTTCACTATATGCAGAATAGAAGGGAGCCAGTAAAGGCTTACAATTGGTCATTTCTGATGATCTACCCTATTAGGAGTATTTAAAGTGGAGACCTATTAAGATCTACTCTATTAAGAGCTTTAGCAACACTGATTTAAGTATACACTCAGTTAAGAGATTTAAAATAGGACTGTTAGGTCCACCTTTCTTGAAAGGATTTATTATGTGTACACACTTGTTAGAATGAGTAAATATGTTTGACCTGACTATATGCAATCTACAATTTCTGATCACAGATCCATTAAAGCTCTCATAATAAGAATATCACCTTAAGTGACTGATTAATACCTTTCTCTGCTCATCGGTAGCCTGTGTTCTTGTTCTTGAAACTGATTTGATCTGTTTCTATCCTTGTGCATGAAATCTCTTATCTATTTTTTAGATGCTCTTTTTGGCTACAATCTTCATCGAACAACAACATGTTCACAATAGGTTGAGCATCTATTTATAGAAGTGTTTGACCTATCTTAGAATCACACATTCCAATGTTAACTCTTAGATCCAAGGTTTACAACTTGACCTTGATCTTTAGTTTGCATGTTTTAAATCAGTAAAACTAATTAAAACAAAAATAAATACATTTCTTCCTCCGCACATAAGGGATTTAAAAACAAATCAAGAAGCTATATATACAACTTCAATGTTTTATTTGACGTAGAAAGTTAGATCCACTTTTTGCGGGATGTAACTGACTGTCAGTTCTTGGTCGTCGGGTTGAACTAAAAGTCCTTTGGCATTCCTTTTTGAAGTAATCATCAGGTTCCCTTCATCTGTCGGCTTCCTCTCTTTTCTGTTCTATTGGGTTGCAGTGTTGTTACTCGTCGGGTTCATTTATCCTTTTTGTCATCAGGTAATACTGAATAGTGTTTGTCAGGATGCTTTGAACTTGGAAGTATCGGGTAACCTTGGCATTGGGTAGTGTTGTGCCCTATCTGTCACTGTAGTGTAAACTGATGGTGTAGATCATTTTTTTCCTTGTGTATACTAATCAAAAAATATAATGCCTTCAATATATATCTTTCTTATTACCAAGTCAGCTCACTTCATTAATATTACATAGTCGACTCTTAATACAAAATAGAATTAATAATGTAAAGAGAAAATACAAATTTGGTGCTCTTACATAACCAAAATATAGATTATTCAAACTCATAATTCAAATTAGCATGCCAGGAGTCAACGACATACTCCTCAAATCATCGCTACTGTTAAATTACTCTATTTCAATTTTCTATTGTTGTTGCCTATCTTCAAATCTCTCTAACTCTCTGTAATCATCACCAAAACCAAATTGATCTTAGATGAAGGTCATACATACCCCATGTATTATCTTCCTCTAAGATTGCAAGTCATAAGTCATTGATCTCAATCTTTGATACCCAAAACAACTCTCTATTTCTTCTTCTATACTTAGTCGATTCCAGAACTGAATCACCAAAAATTAACTTCAATCCAATCGATCAATATGCCAAATGTGTTTCTAAAAATGACAACCCAAAAGTGATTGATAACATACCAAAAAGACCACCTACGAATAGGTGGGTCTTGATACTTTCCAAGGGTGTACACATGGATCTATTGCACGTATTTGTAGAGCTTTAGGTTTTGTTCAAATGGAGATTTTGTGTTAGTATGACACATGTTCTTCCTGGTGCGACCAAATTCTTCCATGCATTCGATTCCATGATCTCGTTGTTTCTTTTAGTTTTTTGTGCAGTTCTTAGTAAAACTACTGCCATGATTATAGAATATATGGTAGTTGAGCCATGATATTTGAAGAAGGGTGGTAGTTGAGCATAATGATGTAGGATTCAATTTTTTTAATGGAACGAGGGCTAGATACCTTTTTCTTAGAGTCCAGTCTATGAAGTTGCAAACCTCTTGACCTCACAGAGTCATATGCCTGGCATTTTTGGCAAATATTCTCTTGTTAGGGTTATAACTAGGTGGTTCCCTAGCTTATATAAGGGTGCAATTTGTAATGTAAAAATGGGAGTCTTTAAAATATTTGGGCAATAATAGAGTAGGACTTTTCTAGAAGCTTGTCAAAAAGCTTTGTTCTATTTTGTAAGCCTTAAACAGTAATGAGTAGCTTGAATTATTAATACAAATTGATCATGCTTTTAGCCCTTTGATTTTGGATATTTAGTGCTCATGAATTTTTTGGTGTTGGTCGGATGTAGTCTTAGACTTTAGTGCATCTATGTTTAAGATTTTTTAAATAGATAATGCGTTCAAGCTTCTCTATTTTGAGATAGTATTGGATGGTTCACTCTATGTCACTTATTTTTGGTGCTAACATACTTCTGCAATTGTTCATGGACCTATATTCTATGAAGTTTCCTTGATATTTCATTTCTTAGAATACTCTGTGCATTTTGAGTTTAAAGTGTTCCAAAGACTTGGTGTTTCACCTCAATAGGGTTAGTTTTTCTTCCCTTTTTCTTCTCCCAAGTACAAAGAGATAGCTTCCCAAATCTCAGAGGTATCTTGGTGTTTAAGCATCAGGTCCCACATTCACTGAGTTTCTCATAAGTCATTCTCCTAGGAGAAATTCTAGGCGTCAACATTAACAATAACCCCAAATCTTATCATTGAAATAAATGCTAACACTAATGATAATATTAACCATTACAAAACCATTTCCCTAACAATAATCTTAAGCTTAGCATTGAACCCTAACTTAAATCAAAACCCTAATCTTAACCATAACCATAATCATAACTCTAATCTATAAACATTAATCCTTACTCTATCTATAAACCCTAATCCAAAAAATAAATCCTAATGTTAACCATAATCCTAATTTTAAACATCATAAGAAAAATCATAAATCCAACGCTAACCATAACTATAACATAAAAATAAACCATTTTACTAATGTTAACCCAAATGGAAACCCAACCCAAACAATTATTCCAACCATGTTATAACATCATAACTGAAATCCTAAATCCAACCCTAATCATAACTATAGCATAAAACAAACCCTTATACCAATATTAACGCAAATGGAAACACAACCCTAACAACAATTCCAACCATGATAAAAGCCCTAAACCTAACCATAATCCTCATCCTTAATCCTAATCCCTCATTCTAATCTTGAATGCTAACCACAATGTTAATACCAACCATGTTATAAACAATAATCATAACCATAATTGCAAGGATAATCCCAATCTCAAACCTTAAACGCTAATCCTTACCATGGCTCTAATGAAAATCCTAAGCCTAATGATATTCCTTATCCTAACCCAAAAGCCTAATTTTAATCAAAATTATAATCCTTACCATAATACTAACCATTATGTATTACCTAACCCTAATGATAATCTAAATCCTTAACCCTAAATCCTAATGCTTACCATAATCCTAAATTCTAGTTCCCTAATTAAAATTCTAACTTGGACCCTATTACTAACCATGTTGTAAACCCTTAGCCAAACTCTAATCTTAATCATAATCCTAAACCTAATCCTAATCATAATCATATCCATAATTCAAACTCTTACCTAAATCATAATCTTAATTCTAAATTCTAAACCCTAATTCTAAGCCTAATTCTAAACCCTAACCAAAATATTATACCCTAACCATAATTGTAATCGTAAACAAGATCATAATGAAAACCCTTGATCCATCCATAACACTAACCATGGTGTAAAACTCAACCTTTATCCTAACAATAATCCTAAACCATAACTCATATCAAAACCCTAACCCTAACTAATATTTCAATAATTATATAAACCACAAACCTAACCTTAATCCTAATCCTAGACCGTAAATTGTAATCCTAACTCTAAAAACTATCCCTCATCATAATGCTAATGATAATTTTTTAATCCTAAAACCAAAATCCTAATCTTAATTGTATGCTTCTATCCTACCTCTAATAAAAACCATGACCCTAACCATAATCCTAACTATGATGTAAACCCTTATCCTAACCATAACTCTAACTATAGTGCTAACTTGAACCCTAATACTTTATCCTAACCATAAAGCTTAACCATATTTAAAATAATAACCCTAACTATAATACTAACCATGATATAAAATTAAGCCTTGTTATTATCCTAACCCTAAATCCTAATCCTAAATATAACCCTTTAAACCCTAATCCAAACATTAAACCCTAACCTTAACCAAAATCTAAATGTTAAACAAGATCATAAACAAAAAAATAAACCCAAACCTAACCATAACTATGGATTAAACATAAACCCTTATTCTAATGCTAATCCTAGACCCTAACTCTCCTCAAATGTTTAACCCTTGCCATAATTCTAACCTCGATATAAATTGTAAACCTAACTATAACCCTAACCATAATCATAATTTTATAAATCCTAAACCATGATCCTAATCCTAAACATTAACCATAATGATAATACTAGCCAGGATGTCAACCCTAATCCTAAGCATACTCCCAATAATAATCCTAATCCTAAATCCTAAACCCCAAACCTTTCTTTAAACCATAACCATAATAAATACCCTAATTGTAACAATAATAGTAACCATTTTGTAAACCCAAACCCTAATTATAATCATAATCCTTAACCCTAAATTCTAATCCTAACCATAATCCTAAATCCTATTCCTAATCAAAATCCTAACCCTAAACATAATACTAACCCTTTACCCTAACCATAATCCTAACCCTATGTTTCTCCTCTATGAGTTGTCCTTGATTTCAAATGCTCTAATAGATGTTGAATTATATGATATGAACAATAAATTAAATGCAGGCCATAGTTGCATCATTCAATACATCATCCTTTATGATCATAGTTTTGTGTTGAATATTGATGTATCAGTGATCAGTTTGAATATCAGTGATTACAATTTGATAGAGATGCTTATCATATTCATTGCATTTAACATATATACAACTTTACTATTATTACGTTGATAGTTACTATGGGAACATTACTCCGTTCAATCATTTATCATAATCAATTTTGTATCTTCCGGATTCAAAATTAGAATATAGGGATATGTCTTGTGAAGGCTCTTTACATAATTCAGTTTTACATTAAAGAATTTTAGTTAGATCCAAAATCATCTATTACCTTCATATTTCAAAGTATAGTGCATCATTTGTTTAAGGAGCATCATCAAAGGTGACATATAAATTTGTATCACTGTTTCATTTAAAAGAGTCACTAATGTGACTAAGATATTTGAAGAATTACATTTTAAAAGGATTAAAATAAAGAATTCCTTTGGGTTGACTATGCTTGAAAGAGTTGTAATTAACACAAAACTTAGCACTTTGTGCTAAGGTTTTATTTTTTATATATATCAAAAGTGGAGCATTAGATGAGTATTAAAGGAAACATGACATGTCTTATCTCAATGGATGTAAAAAGAAGTGAAAATATTCATTTGTATATTTTTTTATTACATTACTTCAGTGAAGCATTTTTGGGTTTCTTTTGAAACCCTAGCTTGAAAGAGCTAGGGCATAGTATATTGAGACAATTTGGAATCCTAAGAGTTGCAGATGTCTTTGAGGAAGTTAAGGGTAGTTTTGGAAGATCATTTTTGACAGATCTCTTGTAGAGAATCATGGTTCTTTTCACAGGTGTTGTCTTCTTTCATCATTTCTTATCTTTTGTGTAAGTTATTTAGTTTGTCTCTATTTAAAGATAGTCTTCTTTAAGTTTGTTAAATAATTTAATCATTTAACCATGTAAATGAGGAAATTTTATGAGTTTCTTTAGCATTCTTGTTGTTTATGGTAGTTTGGGTTATGTTCTTAATCAGAGTTAAAGTTTATTCTGTTTTATCTCTTAACAAGTCTTAATCACAGTGGGGTTTATGTTCAAAAAATCTAGTTAAATTTTATTTACCCATTTTGTGACTCTTATTTTTGTTGAGTATTCAGTTCTTACTCAAACCTGACATACATCTTGTTCATTTCATTTTTAGTTGCAACCCTAGTCAAGATTATATGGGTTTATAAGTATGTAAGATGGTCTTCTTTTGATCCAAAGTAATGTTTATACTCATGCATATCTATGACCATATTTTTGTTGTTGTGAGTTTCTAGGCTTGTTAAACACGCATTCTCAAACTGAAGTCTTTGTCTTAACGCGTATATGAAAACTATAGTTTGAATTTGTGACAAACAAAATATTGTTTAATGAGGGTTTGTTTTGACAAATCTTTGACAAGTGTTTGATTAAGAAATTTTAGTTTTACAAAGACTTCATAGTAAAAATTAAGGTATTAATTCAGAGTTGATTATCCTTATGGTGAATATATTATATTGTTTTAAAAAAGATATTGGTTATCTAATCAGAGATATAGAATTATAGATTTAAACAAAGATACATGGTGAAAATAAGGATATAGTTTTCTTTTGATTAAGGGTTTTATTAAGTTTTATCAGTAATGGTTTATTAAGTTAAATTTTTCATTATCATTATGTAGTAAATCAGAAAACTCATAAATGTTTCTTTATCAGAGAATAAAATATAAACATACATGTACTTGGTAAAAGTTTGTTTGAGTAACATAACGAGGATTATCAGACAGTTTGGTTCCATTCTTGAAATCAATTTTGAGAATTTGATCAGTTTAAAAATGTCTTATATATACATGGAAATGAAAATTGTAAAATATAGATACAAAGAGGGCATTTGGATCTTCATGAAATATATTTTTTACTTGTGCACAATCAGTTGTACTAATAAGAAATACTTGATTCTGGTTATAGGAACCCATATCTTTGTATCATGCAGTGTTCAACACAAAGTCTTATATTTTTTTAATATTGTATGGTATTAGGTTGTAGTGAATATGCAAGATGAAACTTTATGACTCTATATATATGAAAAGTTGTACTAAAATGAAAAGACAATGAGACATAGATAAGACTAGCAGTGAGATAACATTGTCAATGAGATAGTTGTACAACTAGTGAGGCATTGTAAAAAGGATATTTATAGATTAAGTCAGTGAGGCATTTTGAGTGGTTTTATTCCCCAAGAGGGTTTCCACTCAGGACATGTCTTGTGTCACAATTCATGTTCATGTCCAATCTTTGTATTTTTATGTCCATTAATTTAATTTAAGTTATTGTATAATTGACTTTAAAAATTGATACAATGTTTCATATCACCAATTCACCCCCTCTCGCAGTTATATTGTACTCCAACAATTGGTATCAGAGTCATACCCTTCCTCTTAGGGTTTTCCTAGTTAGGTAGTACTTTATGGATATTCAAAAGAATATTTGTGATACAAGAGTAAAACAGAGTAACTTAACCACTGAAATTGAGATTCAAAGAAAACTTCTTAAGTGTGTTCAAATATATATGTATTTCTTAGAAAAGAAATATTATTCTATTTCTACAGGATTTTAAATCTTACAAAGGACTTATAAATTTCAAGAGCTGAAAATGAAAGGATGAATCTAGGCATGGAAATCTATAAGTTTTCTATATATAATACTTATCTATTCAATTCTTATTCCTATAATCTACATTAGAAAAATGAGTCAAATAGATACATCATAATGTCTAGAAGAAGGATAATTTTAAAATGATATAGTTGTAATTAGTTTGGACATATGGTTGTTTCATGTGATTCTAAATTTCTAAAATAGAAAAGTAATAAGTTTGTATGGAAACTTAAAGTAAAGCCATATGCTTTAGTTCTTCAATCTATACTTCATTATATTTAGAAATAATTATGGGTACTTTATAGTGACTGTTCTCACCATATGATATGTGATAAGTCCAAATATATTTAATATGAAACTCATGTAGGAGGATCTGTTAAGTTTTGAAATAATCAATGTTTTGAAATCATTGAAAAGAGACAATTCTTTTTTATAATAAAATTCATGTGAATGATGTATACTACATTGAATTATTGACATATACACTTCTCAATGTGAGTCATATATGTGATAATGGTTTTGATGTAATTTTTTCTACTCTAGGATGGGAGATCAAGAAAAATTCTGGTAAAAATATTGCTACTGGATATAGAACAAGAGGAAATGTTTATAACCTTTTTTAAAAATTTGGAAAGCTGAAAGCAATGTTTGTTTTATTATTCAAGTTGAAGAGACTTAAATTTGGCTTAGGAGGCTAGGACATATAAACTATGCAAATTTAATTAAGATAGGTAAAAATTAGAATGTTAGAAATTTACCACTTCTAATAAGACCTAATAACAATATTTACAAAGAGTATTAGGAAGGTAAACAAACTAAGCTTAGTTTTAAACCTAGAAGGAATATACAACTACATTGAAGCCTTTAAAATTGCTTCATAATGATTTGTAAGGACCAACAAGAACAAAGTATTTAAAAACAATGAAAAATACTTTATGGTTATTATAGATTATTATAGAATAATGACTTGGGTCACCTTTCTAAAGCATAAAGCTGAATCTTTTGATAGGTTTAAAATATTTAGATAGATGGTTGAAAAAGAATTATTAAAATAATAAAAAAATAAAGAAAGACAGGAAGTTGTTTAATTCAATGGGTTTAGAGTAAGAAGATTTACCATGAGTTAATACAAAAACTAGGAGCGTTCACAAAAGATCAAGGCAACAAAGGAGACAAGATTTTGAAGGGGGAAAAGCATTAAAAAAAACCCGTGATATAATGAATGGGCAGAAATGCCTAAGAATGGGAGAGAGAGAGTGAGAGAGTGAGAGCCAAGCTCATACAATAGTGTTTGAGAAGAAGAATTGTCTTACTAGAGAGAAGGAGAGTCATCTCTTTAATAGAGAGGTGAGGAAGGAGTTACATTGTAACTCCCATTTCTATGTATGCCACATTTCAATAGTGTGTGAGACAAGTGTAGGATTCCTCATAAGGAGGAATATTTAGAATAAGAAATTACAAGGAAAATAACATATAGGATACCTTGGTTTATCCTTGTAAATATGACAACCAAGGAAAGATTAATTCTAACACCCCCCTTTAATCTTTACTTGGGGGTTTACAATCAAAGGGTTTTAAACCCAAATTTGTACAATGAATATGGAATTTCTCTCTAGAAAGAGGCTTTGTCAAGATATCAACAACTTGATCTTCTCCTCTGCAGAAGATGAGGGACACTTGTCTATCTTGGATGTGTTCTCTGATGAAGTGATGATGGAGAGCAATGTGCTTTGATCTTGCATGGTAAACTGAATTCTTTGCTAAGGTAATCACACTTTGATTATCATAGTATAAAGGTGTGGGGTCATGCTGAGGTGAGCCCATATCTGCAAGTAATCTTCAAAGCCATAGTGATTCTTTAGAGGTAGTAGTACAACCTTTATATTTAGCCTCAGTAGAACACAATGAAATTGATTGTTTCTTTTTAATTTTCCAAGAAATTGTAGATGAACCAAGGAAAAAACACTAACCACTAGTGGATCTCCCATCATTGGGTTCACCTCCTAGATCTGAATCAGTATAACCTTTAAGAGTAAAATCAGCATTAGCATCATAAAATAAAGCATAATTTGTAGTACCTTTAATGTACCTTAGAATTCTTTTAGCAACTTTTAAGTGTGATTGTTGAGGTTTAGACATGTATCTAGAAACTAAGCCTACACTATAAGAAATATCAGGTCTAGTAAGGGTAAGATAATTTAAACTTCCTACTATTTGCCTATAAAAAGTAGCATCAACACAAGGAGTGTTAGTATCATTTTCCAATTTAGTTCCTAAATCACAAGGAATAGAGACATCATTAGCATTAGTCATATCAAATCTTTGTAAGAGATCTTGAGCA
>MU223655.1:1966192-1976319 GCA_018584345.1 Thuja plicata
AATTTACTAATTTCATTATTGGAATTTAACTTAGTTTTATATAACCATTTACATGAAACCAAATTTTTACCATGAGGTAAAGGAACAAGATCCCAAGTGTTATTAGAAATCAAAGAGTCATATTCTTTTTCCATAGCATTTTTCCAATGAGGTTGATTTTTAGCTTGATCAAAGGTTTGAGGATCATTAGATTTTGAAAGAGAAGTCATTAAATCATAATTACAGTAATTTATCCTTCTAGGTTTAAGTCCACCCATTCTAGAAATATATTCATCACCTTCATTAAGTAAATCTTTAAACCATTTTGGATTTCTCCTAGAATTAACAAAAATATTACTAGGAGGAGTAAACAGATTAATACCATCATCATTATCATCACTGCTACTACTAGAAGGAACAAAATAATTAGAAGGAGTATCATTACTATCTTTATGTTCATCATTATCCTTTGGAAGAGTATTAGTATTATCCTTAGTGTTAGGAGAAGAAACAATAGGAACATAAATATTAGGAGTAGAAACATGAGGAATAGGGTTGAGAGACGGAGGTTGGTCCTCCACAAGAACTATATTGTTGTGACTAAAATCAGAATCTGGATTTTGAGAATAGTCATGAACACCATTTTCAAAAATGCAAACATCTCTAGCTATTTGAACTTTATTAGAAAGAGGATCATAAACTCTATAACCTTTAGTGTTTTCAGAATAGCCAACAAATATATGAGGTGTTGATTTAGGATTTAAATTTCTTCTTTTCTGTTTAGGTGTGTGAACATAAGCAGTTGAACAAAAAATCCTTAAATGAGACAGATTGGGTTTTCTTCCTGACCAAGCTTCCTCAGGAGTTTTATTTTGTAAGGCCTTAGTAGGATTTCTATTAAGAAGGTAAGTGGCACATGCCATGACTTCATCCCAAAATTTATAATCCATATTTTTAGCATGTAAAAAACATCTAGCCATTTCTACTATTGTTCTATGGTTCCGTTCTGCCACACCATTTTGTTCTGGTGTATAAGGAACGGTCAGTTCATGTTTAATACCAAAAGATCTTAAGTAAGAATGGGAAGCATGATTAACATATTTAGTACCATTATCAGTCCTAAGAATCTAAATTTTACAACCACTTTGTCTTTCCACAAAAACATGAAATTCAGCAAAAATATCAAGGACTTGATCTTTAATATGTAAGAAATAAATCCAAGTTCTACGAGAATAGTCATCAACAAAGGTTAAAGCATATTTAGAACCTGAAATAAAAGTATTTTCCATAGGACCTAAAAGATCACTATGAATGATTACTAACTTATTATTAGCTCTCCAAGATGATTTATGAGGAAAAGATTCTCTATGCATTTTACCACTCATACATCCATTGCAATCAAACTTAGAAGGAGTAAACTTAGGTAACCCATCTACCATATTTTCTTTTTGCATTAAGGAGATATAATCAGAATTTAAATGTCCTAGCCTCTCATGCCAAATGTGAAAATCAACATTAGTGAGTAATGAATATCTAGAAGAGGCAAATTGATAAAATTTAAAGAGATTATCATTATCCAATTGAGCATTAGCAACTATCTCACTAGTATTGGGATAAATGATATGGAAAATATTTTTATGATCTTTACATAATTGAGAAATAGAAATAAGGTTAGCTTTCAAATCAGGAACATAAAGAACGTCATGTAATTTACCATTTGGAACAAAAACATCACCAAATCCTTCAACTAAACAACTATGATTTTCAGCTAGGGAAATAGGAATATTCATAGTATCAGGTTGCAGAGAATCAAAAACTTCCTTATGAGATGTAACATGTTGAGATGCACCACTATCAATAATCCATTCAAGTGGTTTAGAAGCATTAAAATAGACAATAAAAGAAGAACGAGATTGATTTCCATTAGGCTTACCATTTGAGTAGTTTTGAGAAGTAGGTTGTTTATCATTTTGTTTCTTAAAACAATTATGTGTCATGTGACCATCTTTTCCGCAATAAGTACAATGTTGCCTATTGTGAAAATTATTTGAATGATTATTATGGTGACCATTATTATATTTATTAGAAGGCCTAGAATTTTAATGATCATGAAATTGTTGGCCTAAGTGAGAATTCAAATTATTAGTATTGTTTGATCTTTGATAATTGTGGCTATTTTGATTAGTATTAGAAGATCTATTGTTATTTTGATTTTTAGAGACAGGCATGTTTGTGAGTTTTAATTATACCAAATTGAATCAATTTTGCTTCCTCTTGACGCAACATATTTTTAAAGATGACATAAGTTAATTGAGATGCTAAAGAAGGAATTGCTAACTGAGAGTAGATATTTGTAATAAACGGTTGGAACTGTCTAGGAAAACATTTACGAATAATTATGTGGATTATCCTTAAATCAGAGAGAGGAACTTGTAAATCAGTTAGGAAAACTATAATGGAATCAAACTTGAGCAAGAAATCATCAACAGAGTTGAAGTTGGTATACCTAAGGTCTTCAAGTTGGTCTTGAAGCTAGATTTTTTGAGTCTCGTCTGCATTGGCGTAGGTATTTTTCAACATGTCCCAAGCTTGATGGGATTCTATACAAGAAGAAATTAAGACATACAATTCAGGACTTAAGGAGATCCTGATTAAAACAAGTGATTCCTCATTTTTAGTCTACCAAGCATTTTGGTCAGTTTGAGAAGCAGAGGCTGTCGGTTTTGAACTTGGATTAGTTGCAATATCTAAAATATGTTTGAATCTAAAAATAAAGGTCATGTGAGTTTTCCATGCATGATAATTTATACTAGTTAACTTTATTTCTAGCATTAGGGTGGTCATATTGAAATATGAAGGGGTAAATAAAAGAACACCTAAAAAGGAGATAAATGAATGTAACCCTTAACAGAAACCAAAAAAAAAACTTTAATGCAAGGGCTCTATGAGAGAAGCCGAGAAACTAGGCATGCGAGAGAGAAATGAAAGAAGGCTATGCAGAACAAGTATATGCAAAAAATACACTTGCATGCAATAGAAAAAAGCTATATTATCTTATGCCAAGGAGGCATGCAAGAAAAAAACCAACTACCAGAGGTAAAACAAAAACCAAGAACACTTAAGAGTTAACAAATCTCTGTTAAGCTGTTATTGATTAACAGGTAACGAAAAGAATCTCTTGAAAGCTATAAACTTAAGCATGCAAAGAGGAGACAAAGAGATAAATAAACTAAAAAATCATGTTAACAAAGAATGGCAACACAATCCTGCTAAACAAACATTAATCAGACACATAAGTGATTAAATAACCTGCAAGAAACTGTTAGAAGAAAAGCTATTATCACAAAGTACTAAATGATTTGTTGGAACCAAATGAAGATAACCTCTGCAAAAAATAGCGTTAGGAAACAAAAAGCTACAAAGATGTTAATATGTTATTGTTTAATAGATAACGATAGCCTTATGAAACAAAAATTTTAACAATTAAAATAGCGGAAATATCAATAAATTTTTTCGGCTGTGTAAATCAAAATCCTCCAAACTCTAATACCAGCGCCCAAAAGGATAAATATTAAAAGAAATAATATTTTATAATTGGTAGTGTCCACGATGATACATACCTTTCTGCTATAGCATTAGGAATTGTATTTGAAAGTGAACACAAAATTGTTGTAACTATCAAAAGGCTTCAAACCAGCATGTACGAAGGAGCACAAGGAGCGAACAAAGTGAATTGTAAAGATAGATTTGCAAATGGATAAGATGTGTAAATCCCTCTCGCTCAATACCAAAAGCAAAAGAGGCACATAGATTCCTCAATGGGCCTTGAAACATGAAGAGAATCACAATGAAAAATGAAGATGAAGGAGAAGAAGCAGCACTTAGATCAAATATATGTTGAAACTGAAAGGTTTGAATACCTTAAAATTGATATGCTAAGAATAATCTCTGAGAACATGCACCCAAAAAAAAACTATATAACAAACAGATAAAAAAATTCTTGAAATGATCACAATAAAGAAACGCTTTAGCATGCAAAAATGCATGCAAGAAGGAGAAAAAAATAGCAAGAATAACAACCACAAAAATCAGAAAATTTTCTCCTGTAACCTGCCAAAGATAGAAAAACCAAATTTTCTTTTGCAACCTGCCAAAAATGATCAAGAGATAAGGAATGTCTATTTTACTATTCAAACATTTGAAATAGCTTGTATGATCAATATATCAATATCACTTTACTTTGATAGAAAAAAATTATAATAGATTGCCCACTAAAAAGATCTAACTATCCCAATAATCTCACACAATAATATATGAAGAAAAAAAAATTTAACTAAGAATTTTTTATTTTAGGTGGAGCTAAAAAAAGGTCCAAAATGCTCAAGGCATACAAAGAGAACTTAAATTGAAATGTTAGTAAACCTATTTAAAAAAAAAAGGAAATAAGTGCATAAACAATATTTAATTTTTACTTTCTAGCTCCTTAACGACACATCGACCAAGGAGGGTAAGGAAGATTACTAATGAAAAAAAAACTCTCTCAACAAGATAAAACAACATCTCCGAATTTGGAGTGCACCAAGGTATGGTAGCTTCTTCACCTGTACACTCAAACAAGGATTAAACCAACCTGCTCTGATACCATGTTAAAATAATAACAAAATAAAGAGAGACATGAAGTTGTTTAATTCAATGAGTTAGGAGTAAGAAGATTTATCATGAATTAATACCAAAACTAGGAGCATTCACCAAAGATCAAGGCAATAAAGGAGACAAGATTTTGAAGGGGAGAAAGCATAAAAAAAACCCCGTGATATAATGAATGGGAAAAAATGCCTAAGAATGAGAGAGAGTGAGAGAGTGAGAGCCAAGCTCATACAATAGTGTCTGAGAATAAGAATTGTCTTAGTAGAGAGAAGGAGAGACATCTCTTTAATAGAGAGGTGAGGAAGGAGTTACATTGTAACTCCCATTTCTATGTATGCCACATTTCAATAGTGTGTGAGACAAGTGTAGGATTCCTCATAAGGAGGAATATCTAGAATAAGAAATTACAAGGAAAATAACATATAGGATACCTTGGTTTATCCTAGTAAATATGACAATCAAGGAAAGATTAATTCTAACAAGAATCTGATTTAAAATTAAAATGTTTTAGATCAGACAAGGGTGGGGAATTTACCTCACAAGAATTTATTGATTATTTTGAAGAACATGGCATAAAAGGATAATATTTTTCTCCTCGTATGCCACAACAAAATGGTGTAGCTGAAAGGAAAAAAATAATAGTTAAAGAAATGGCTAGGACAATATTGCAAGATTTAGGATTATCTAATTGCTACTGGAAAGAAATAGTGCATACTTATGTATACATCTTGAATAGAGTTTAGTTAAGAGTAAATAAATAATTTACTCCTTATGAATTATGGTATGGAAGACCAACCAATCTAGGGTACTTTAAGATTTTTGGTAACAAGTGTTATATTAAGAGATATAGTGATAATATTGACAGTTTTGAATCAGGGTGAACCCACAATAGTGTGTTACACTTTTTTTGCCTAAACGGACACTAAACTCTACATTTTGAAAAAAATGTTCAGATTCAGATGCATATTTCCATTAAACTGTTTGAAATCAGAAGGTGAAGTAAACTGGAATCTTTTAGGATTTTCTGTCTAGATTCTAACTATACTTTTTTTTTGAATTGATTTTAATGATTTTGTTTTCTCCCACAAAAACTGCTATGTTGCTAAAAATGACATTTTCACAGAGTTACATTGACTTCATAGAGCATAAATTTTTTTTCTAAAATAGATATCAATATGATTCTTTCAAATTTAGTTTTGTAACATCCATATAGATGGCATGCAATTGGTTTGATGACATTATCATGATTATTCCATATTTTATGAACTTTTGAAGTTGAGTAAACAATAATTTTGACATACCTTGACTACATAGCTTATAACTTCTTGTGTATTTATCATAATTCAATTTTTTTTATAGAAAATAGACTCGAAGACAGAGGACACTGTTATTTTTCAATTTTTTTTTCTCTTTTCTACTATTTTTCATTGAACGTCAAACTTGGAATTTTATATTTGATAAAAAACCTACATGATGCACATCAAAAAATGTAGGCCTAATTAATTCACAAATTGTCAAATCTATATTCTTTAGAAATATCGTTCAGAGTACTTGTGTGATGAAAAAGGAAGTCTCTTTATTCTTCTATTTGAGACCTACACTTGAGCCCCGAAGCCATGAAAACTTTAGACTTATGTTAACCTCTACAAATGGCCTCTAATCAGAGACTTTCGATAGAAACTAGTTTTGATCAAAACTAATTAGTTACGATCGAAACTATTTTCTATTGAAAGTATTTGAATAGAATTGCCCTTAAACAAGGAATTTTGATAGAAATTACTTTCTATATAAATTACTTTCTATTGAAAGTACTTTCTAAATCGGTCTGCTTTGCGAATTTTAGGAGGAATTGCTTCCTCTAAAAAAGTGTAACCCACTATTGTGGGTTTACCAATCAAGATGTTATGAAGGCATTTTCTTGGAGTTTTCAACCCATAGAATGGATTATAAATACTATAATAAAATATTAAGACGTATTGTAGAAAGTAAAAATGTTAAAGTTGATGAGAAGATAATTGTTTTACCAACAGAGGAAATAGAACTTCCTCAAGAAATTGTTCAAACATCTGATGCAGAAGCTGAACAAAAATCAGAATAAGAAATTGAAGAAAAAAATTATTGTGATGAGCCAATAAGGTCTACCTCCAAAATATCCTCAAAATTACTTCATAAAAATTATCCACAAGATCAAATAAAAGGTGATAAAAAGGCTGAAATTTAGACTACATGGAAATTTCAAGAGCAAGTTCCTTTGTGTTTAATATATAATTTTGAACCTAAATATTATCTAGAATCTAGTACTAATGATCTTTGGATTAAGGCTATGCAACAAGAGTTAGATCAAATTGCATGTAAAAGAACATGGGAGCTTGTTCCTAGACTTACAAATAAAAATATAATTGGTGCAAAATTAGTTTTCATAAATAAATTTGATGACAAAGGCAATGTGTTAGAAAGAAAGATAGATTAGTGTGCAAGTACTCTCAAATAGAGGTTATTCACTTTGATGAAACCTTTGGACCTATGTCATAAATTGAGGAAATTAGGATGTTTCTAGATTATTCAGTTTATAGAAATTTTAAATTTTGTCAAATGGACGTGAAATTTTCTTTATTGAATGGTGATTTAGTTGAAGAAGTTTACATGGAACGTCCTGAAGCGTTTGTGTGTGCAGAAAAGCAGAGATATGTTTATACACTTAGAAAATATTTATATGGTTTAAACCAACATCCAAAATCTTGCTACTCTAATTTAGATGTAAATTTCAAAGTAAAAGGTTTTACAAAAGGAGCTATTGACAACAAGTTGTATTTTAAAACAAAGAAGAAAATATTTTGGTTGTAATTGTATATGTAGATGAGATTATCTTTGGCAGTAATGATAGTGATTTATGCTTGTAGGGTCTTCACTAAAGGGTAAATATAGTACCACGTGGGTTCATATTGGGGGTGTTGAAGACACTTATTCAATTGTGTATTGTCATTGATGTTACACAAATGTAGTGATGTTACACAAATGTCTAAACCTAACCGAGCACAGTTAGTGTATGCTGAGCTCTCTCAAGCATTGAAGAAGACTCCAGTATCAACCAAAGTGATTTGTTGTATTAACCAAGCTTTGTCAGTTAATGAAGGAAGTTATGTATTAACTGAGTTCACTCAGGCAATATAGTAAGTTTGGTTTCAGCCGAGTAATGGTTGACCATCGAAGAATTACAGTGTTAATCAAGTTATGCCTTTAGTGTCAACCGACTAACAATAGTTTACACTTTATGTTTAATTGGTTAATTGTAGCCAATAGGCTTAAGTTTTATTGTTTATTTGGAATGGTATTCAAGCTGACTTGAAAAGGGTTATCATATATATATACATGGTCAAGTTTGGATTGAATGTGTGGTAGCATTTTGATATGAAGAATGAAGCCGAAGTAAGAGGGAATTCTGATTAAGGACAAAATATCCAGACTGAGCTACAAAAGAATATTTGATCAGTAAGGATCCAGTTAAAGTGAGAATAGAGATCTGAATATACAAAGATAGTTTCTTCTTTGATCAGGTCAACTCATTGTTACTCTCTAATAATTGTAGCAGTGATCCAAATCTATTGATAGAGTAGACTTAACAGTCTTTCATAAATCCTCTCACAAGGTGGAATTTCTACATTGAAGTATTTGAAGACCTCTAACAAAGCCACTCCTAGAAAGGTGATTAAATCCTCTAACAGGATCACACCTTATAGTATGTTTTGTAACCTTTAACAAGGTTGGCTCCTCACAGGGCTCACTTCAGAAGTGTGAAAAATAGTAACTAGTTGCAATTGGTGGTTTTCCCAAATTGAGTTTCCACGGTAAATCTTGGTGTCATCTGTGTACATGTTATTTTCTTCATGCTTTATGTTTCTACACTTAATCACTAAAGGTTAATCACTTTTAATATCTTAAGATTACTCTGTTAACTGAGTAATAATAGAATATCTTTTGTTAACCGAGTAGAGTGATAAGTTTGATTAAGACATCTAAGGGAATTGGATTCCTTTTTGTGGTAACTAATTCACCCCTCCCCTCTCAATTCCTCAACTCATTTCCAACAATTAGTATTAGAGAAGTTGGTGCTTTCAGGGAAGGTTTCAAGGCCTAAGCTAAAGATCAAAGATGTCTTACAGAAGGGAGATCCCCAAGCTTAACAAAGACAAATTTCATGCATGGCAAGAGTTGATGAGGCTACATCTATCTACTATTGGAGATACTGGTTTGTAATTCTTGGACCACAAGTATGTGGACCCACCTAGACCTATGTCTATGGATCAGATGGTGGGCATGAAGAATCATAACATAATGATGATTAATATAGCTTCTTCACTTAGCTATTTATAATTTTATAAAGTCAAGTATTGTGCCACTACCTATGATATGTGGAAGATACTACATGATAACCATGGAGGAGATGACAATGTATTTAGAGAGCCAAAGCTGAGAGTCTTAGAGGTCAATTTGATCAGATGAAAATGAAAGAAGGAGAAGATTGAAGACAAAATAGTGGTTAGTAAGGTATTGAGAACTTTACTTCCTATATATACAAATAGAGTTTCACATATTCAAGAGATGGGGTGCAGTAATGATATAACTCTAGATGCATTGGTTGGAAGGATAACAACTTTTGACTTGGAAAATTTTGACAATTATTCTCCTAATCCTAGCAATTATGAGTCTGCATTCAAAGCCAAACTAAGTCTTGGTAAGATAGATAGAAACTCAAGAGGAAAATAGATTGACAATGATAGTGATGATGAATCTGATGATGACGATCTAGAAATCAATGAACCACTACTTGCAAAGAGAGATGTCAAAGGAAAAATGAAAGTACAAAGGAAGAATATCTTTGATTTGATTTTCATGTGACGAGGTTGGCCACATTTCTTCTAAGTGTCCAAACAAAGAAGACAAAGATGAGAGAAAGTTCAAAAAGTAAAAAGGAGAGAAATATTTCAAAATTTACAAAAGATACAAGGAAAAAGGTAAGAAATCTTGTTATATTGCAAAAGATTCTAATAGTGATGAAGATGAAGATGAAATGGTTTACATTGCTATTAAAGATGAGTCAGATAATGAAGAAAATGAAAAGACTTCACCTCATGTTAATGACACTTGGATAACTACTAGTGGTTGTTCTAACCACATGACTAGTCATAAAATAAAATTTGAACATCTTGAGCACTATGATGGTAGGAGTGTCAGATTTGGGAATAATGAACCTTTCTATGTGAAAGGTAAAGGTTGTATTTCTCTAACTGAAGGAATTAAATGTGATAATTCTTATTGGGTTGAAGGACTAAGGCATAATCTACTAAGTGTGGCACAACTGAATAACATTGGTTTCTGTTGAGATTGAAGAATATCAATCTACCCAAGAAACACCTGCATGCAAAACAACTGCTACGAGAATGAAGAAGACAGAAAGAGAGAAAGAGCTAAGGCGGCCGATAGGCCAGAGACTGCAAATGCAT
>MU223655.1:1984483-2025589 GCA_018584345.1 Thuja plicata
AGACTAGCTAGGATTATTCATCCACCTGGGAGAAGAGGAGGTGGTTGTGGAGCGAGTTTTGAGAGGAGCTAGTGGCTGCGGCTTGGGAAACAAGGAGATTGTTTGGTGGGCTTGCGAGCACAAGTTTTGATCTTCCTTGGGTGTTCCTACCAGTGTGTGGATCTAGGCTAGCTAGGGTTTCATTTGGATCTTGTGAGATCTTACAGAGTTTCTATTGTAATTGTACTGTATTTGGCCGTCACCCAGAATGCCTTACAGCCGGGCATGTTGGATGAAAATATAATGATTCTATTATGAGTATTTGCATTGTGTGGATATAAATCTCTGTGTTGTTATTTATATTCCATTGTGTGGTTATTGGTTGGGGGCTAGGACATCTCCATTGGGGATCCTCCTATGTTGACCTTCATCAGAATCCATGAATAAAGAGATTGGGAAGATAGAAAAGAACAAGACATGGACTCTTGTGCCTAGACCAAAAGATAAGACTTTGATTGGTAATAAGTGGGTTTTTAGAAACAAGTTTAATGAAAAGGGTGAAGTTTCTAGAAACAAGGCAAGATTGGTGTGTAAAGGATATGATCAAGAAGAGGGTATTGAATATAGAGAAATTTTTTCTCTTGTTGCAAGACTTGAAGGAGTCAGAAATCTTCTGGCATGGCTATGTGGAGGATCATGGTATGCCAAACTAGGCCCTTAAGTGGTAATGAAAATTTAGAAAATCAGGTTTAGGAAAGTTGACGTAAAAATTTGAGAAATTTATCAATCTTATATAAAAAATGTGTAAGAAGAGAATCTGTAGATAATTGAATTTAGTTTCTTTTGTAGAAGCCTTTTTAAAAAAAATAATTCTATATGGTGAAATTTCAAATTTAGATGCAGTAGTATGAAAATTTTAGGAAAAAGATAAGAAGTAGGCGTATGTCTAACCACCTTAAACACAATAAAATGATAATATTATTTTACAAGATTATAGATATAAATAGTAGATTCATGTTCGGATGTGATACATATTTTTTTGTAATTTTTTTCTAAGTAAATAATTAATTATGATTTTTCTACAACTTTTCCCGAATATAAAAAATTTCATGTCTCACCACCTTAACCTAGTCTAAACTTTATCAAATTGAATTTTTTTTAATTTTTTATTGTAGTAGGAAAAACATAGAATGTGAATCATGTTTAGGATTTCAAAAAAGTTATATTGTTTAAAAGCTATAGCTATTTTTCAATCAGTCTATCAATCAGGACTAAATAGATAAGAAGTAGGTGTATGTCTGACCACCTTAAAGACAATCAAATCATAATAATTTTTTACTAGATTCCATATATAAGTAGCATACTCATGTATGGATGTGACACATATTTTTTTGTAGTTTTTTTCCAAGTAAATAATTAATTATGATTTTTCTTGTACAAATTTTCTAGAATATAAAAACTCCCATGTCTAACCACCTTAAATTAATCTAAACTTAATCCAATCATTTTTTTTTATTTTTTCTTATAGTAGGTGAATCATAGAATGTGACACATGTTTCAGATTTAAAAAATGTTATACCATTTGAAAGTTATAGATATTTTTCAATCAGTCTATCAATCAGGACTTCTTTTTCACATCACCACTTTTGGGCATACCATGATCCTGCACATACCCACATATGCAATACATAAAGGATTATTGAATGGAATTCTGGAAGAGGAAGTCTATATTGAGCAAGTTGAAGGTTTTGTTGATCCTAACAAAAGGAATATGGTTTACAAATTCGACAAAGCTTTGTATGGACTGAAGTAAGCTCCTAGAGCTTGGTATAAAAGACTGCATGGCTACCTAGTAAGTATTGGATTTTATATAACTAATGAAAATAGTAACTTGTACATCAAAGAAGGACCTCAAAACAAGATACCATTAGTAGAGATATTTTTTGATGATATGCTATTCACTGGACATGATGATTTATGCAAAGCATTCTCTGAAGCTATGAGTAAGGAATTTAAGATGCCTATGTTTGGAGAAATCAAATTCTTTGTTGGTTTACAAGTTCATCAGATGAAGGATGATATCTACATTACTCAGTCTAAATACATCAAAGAGATACTGAAGAAATTTGGAATGGAAGATTCTAGACTAGTTGGGACACCTATGTCTATTGGAAATAAGTTGTCTAAGGATGATGACTCAAAGGAGATAAATCATACTACCTACAGATCCATGATTGGTAAACTTCAATATTTTGTTCACACTAGGCCTGATATTGCATTAGCAGTTGGTATTGTTGCAAGGTTTTCAGCGAATCCTATAGAGAAATTTTATGGCTATCAAAAGGATTCTGAGATATCTTAAGGGCACAAAAGATTATGGATTATGGTATAACAAAGGAGGAAACTTTGATTTGAAGACTTTTACTAATGCTGATTGGGCATGAAATATTGATGACAACAAGAGAACCAGTGGTGGAGCCTTCTTTCTTGGAAATAAGTTAGCCTCTTGGACCAACAAGAAAGAGAATTGCATTTCTAAGTCTACAACAGAGGCAGAGTATGTTGCTACATCAGTGAATTGTTCAAATATAATATGGTTCAAACAACTATTGTCAAGTATGAAGGAGGAATTCAAAGAACTAGTTATTATCTATTGTGACAAAACTAGTGCTATTAACATTTCAAAGAACCATGTGATGCATACTAAGACTAAGCATATTGCAACAAAGTATAATTTCTTGAGAGAATTGGTTCAGGACAAGGAAGTAAGGCTTGAATATGTGAATACTAAAGAACAAATTGTAGACATATTCACAAAAACTTTACCTAAGGATGTATTCTTGTATCTTAGAGGAAAGCTAGGGGTGATTCCCCTAATTGGGCTCACTAATGCACAGATTAGTGATGCATCAATTGAGATACAATGAAGATCTAGAACAAGTTGATGCAGATTGTCAGAGCTTATTGCATATGAATTAGTACATCAGGTACATTACAACTTCATTGGATGGAGTCTTTGGCATTGGATGTCAAAGAGGGAGAGATTATTGATGTCATGCCAAAGGAATCAGTTTGTCTGTGAGAGAAATTTTAGCAGAAACACAGATTTATGTAAGAGGGAGAAATCTGTATTTCAGTGATTGTGAAGATAGAGGGAGTTTTTCTGGATGAGAATCAGAATGAAGCTAAGGAAATTAAAAATTTTATTCTTATTTTTGTTGTTCTAAAATTCTTTGTATAATTACATTTTGTCTTGCCATCAATTCCAAATATGGAGATTGTTGAAGACAATTATTCAATTGTGTATTGTTATTGATGTTACACAAATGTAGTGATGTTACACAAATATCTAAACCTAACCAAGCACAGTCAATGTATGCCCAGCTCTCTCAGGAATTAAAGAAGACTCCAGTATCAGCCAAAGTGATTTATTGTATTAACTAAACTCTATTGGTTAATGAAGGAAGTTCTGTATTAACTGAGTTCACTCAAGAAATATAGTAAGTTTGGTTTTAGCCAAGTAATCATCATGCATCAAAGGATTATAGCGTTAACTGAGTTATGTATTTAGTGTTAGTCGACTAAAAATAGTTTACACTTTATGTTTAATTGGTTGACTGTAGCTGACATACTTAAGTTTTATTATTTATTTTGAAGGGTATTCAAGCCGACTTGACAAGGGTTATCATATATATAGGGTCAAGTTTGGATTGAATGTGTGGTAGATTTTTAATATGAAGAATGAAGGCGAAGTAAGAGGGAATGCTGATTAAGGATAGAATATCTAGACCAAGCTGCAAAAGAATATTTGATCAGTGAGGATCTAGTTAAAGCCAGAACAGAGATCTGAATATGCAAAGATAATTGCTTCTTCAATTAGGTCAACTCATTGTTAATCTCTAAAAATTGTAGCAGTGATTCAAAACTCTTAACAGAGTAGACTTAACAGTCTTTCATAAATCCTCTCACAAGGTGGGATTTCTACATTGAAGTGTTTGAAGACATCTTACAAGGCCACTCCTAACAAGGTGATTAAATCCTCTAACAGGGTCACACCTTACAGTGTGTTTTTTAACCTTTAATAGGGTTGGATCATAACACGGATCACTTCAAAAGAGTGAAAAAAGTAACTAGCTGCAATTGGTGGTTTTCCCAAATTGAATTTCCATGATAAATGTTGGTGTCATCTGTGTACATATTATTTTCTTTATGCTTTATATTTATGCACTTAATCACTATAGGTTAATCACTTTTAATATCTTAAGATTGCTTTGTTAACCGAGTAACAACAGAATATACTTTATTAACTGAGCAGAGTGATAAGTTTGATTAAGACATCTAAGGGACTTGGATTTTCTTTTGTGGTAACTGATTCACCGCTCCCCTCTTAGTTACTCAACTCATTTCCAATAGGGGGTTTCAAATGGGCAAAAAAAGGAGAAATATATTGCCTAAATATGGGGAGGGGGATTTTTTTATAGAAAAATAGGTGAGGGGGGTATTGGACAGGGGTGAAAAAAGGAGTTTTGGGCAATAATTTTTGAAAATAGTGGGATTTTTTAGTATGCCACGAACGAATGTGCTATGATTCAGGTCCAATAAGTGAAGCCCCCATTTTTTTTATCTGAATTTTCTAAAATTATGACATCTAAATCTAAGATGTCAATATTAGGTGAACTTTCTTCTTCTTGTGTTTGCAAGTTAGTAAACTTAATAAAGGAATATTTATTTCTTAAACTAGATATGCTAAAGAAATGTATTAGAAATTTTTGGATGGAAGGGTATAAACCAGCTAGTACACCCATCGAAACTAGCTACAAACTTCAAAAGGATGTTGATCAACCTGATATAGATCGTACTCTGTATAGGTCTATGATTGGTAGTTTTTTGTATTTAGCTTCCACTAGACCTAATATTATAAATTATTATTTTTTTGGTCTCAAGATTTCAGTTATCACCAAAAGTGTTAGACTTAAAGGTTCTCAAAGACATTCTTAAATAGATATCTAGTACTCTTGACCATGGAATTTGGTTTCCTAGACATAATGACTTTAATCTTTGTTCTTATACTGATGTTGATTGGGTAGAATTCCTTGATGAAAGAAAAATTATATCAAGTGGTGCCTTCTTTCTAGGAGGTGGATTAGTTGCATGGCATAGTAAGAAACAAGAATCAATCAATCTATCTACTACTAAAGTTGAAACATTGTAGCAGTATTTTATTGCACTCAAGTTCTCTATATGGCCAAAAATTTGTAAGATATTCAAATACTTGTTCCTAAAAAGTTCTAGATAATGAGGTTATTTTGGATTATGTTTCTACAAAAGAACAAGTTGTAGACATTTTTAATAAGCCTTTATGTATATAAATTTTGAAATATTGAGGGAGAGACTAGGAGTCTTTTCTCTCAATTCTCTACCATGATTCCAACAACATTTGAATGAGGGGAATTTATCTATTCTTCGTCATCCAAACCCCTAATCACATTTTGTGATATATATCTTAATATTTCTTCGATTTTCTACAAATTTTGATTTATTTTGGGTATTTTCAGTTAGCAACATTGTTATCCTCAGTTTTAGATCTATTAATTGGTTATAAGAATTTAAGATTTTGATGGTTTCTTTTCAGACTTTCAGTACTGTAAAGGATAAAAAATAATAAAAATGTGAAAGGGAACAAGAGACTTTCACCTCTAAATAATATCCTTTACATATGAAAAATTGGGGAGGGTAAGATTCTCCTCCTCGCCCCAAATTCACAAAGGAAAGATCCAAATTGATTAACCACAAGAAAATGGTCAATGCACAAATGAATCAATCAATTGGAAATAAGAAGAGAGAGGAAAACCTTACATTACCATTTATGGGGAGAGTGTGTAATAGATATCAAATGATTAAAATCTTAATTGAAATGAATTGAAGACAAATACTAACCTAAAAGTATAACAAATCTGGAAATTGTTGTTTTCTAGTGTCTGTATTAAGTTTCTAAAAATTCTGCATCCGGATTTGGAATGGAAACACAGAGATAGAGAAAATATAGAAATCTTTTTATTTTCTGAGCTAGGTCTACCTTGACCCAAATACGGGGGCATAATTGTACCCCTTTATGCTGACCTTGACCTACACTTCTTCGACGAAAAATCTGTTCGTGGATCTTGAAAGTTTTCTGAAAAGGGTATCTGAATCTTCTCTATAATTTTCTATTCTATACCTATACCTTAAATAAATATGGTTTTGTTTATTGGGGGGAGGGGTTTTCCTTGGTCAAACCCTGATTTTGGAATTAACCTTAAAATAGAATTAAAATTTTAGTAATAAACAAAGTAAATAGAACAATTCACCTTGCTTATGTTGAAACCCTCATGGAGGATTCAAATCCTTGAATCCACAAGTGTGGATGCACCAAATGGATGTAGAATGTAGGATATAGGATGTCTCAAAATATTTTATTTTATATCTTCAACACCAATCTTGAATGGATCTTGGAATAGGAAGAAGCTTGAATAGATATGGATGGAGAAATCTTCAACAAGAGTGCTCCATAGAGCTTGAATCCTTCAATGGACACCAATGGATCTCCTTGATGAATTTAATCTTGAATTATTGAATTCTTGAATCCTTGAAAGTAGACAATCACTTTGATAGATTATGCATAGATTATAGATGATTGAAAATGAGAGGAGAAGGCTTCCTTATATACTAGTCTAAGGCACAAAATTTGAGAGAAGCTGACATATGAGAAATAAATTCCAATTAGGCACAAACCTCTAGAAGTGGACCTATATTAAATATATTTTTAATAATTGTTACTTCAGAGCCTGAAACAACCAACCCAGAAGCGGGAAATAATTCTTTCCAAACCCCGACATCCAAAAATCTTTGAAATTTAAAATTTAGACTATGGGTCAGGGTCGAGGTCGACACTAACCTAGGTTAGGGTTGAGGTCAACCTACAACTAGGTAATGGTCAAGGTTGACCTTGACCTAGAAGGTCAACCTTGACCCTGAGGTCAAGAACCTCAAAATCACAAATTCAGATACCAGAAATAGGTAGGAGAGAAGTGGAAAATAGGACAGGACAAAGGAAAAACTAGATCCAAGTCAAAGACCCATTCAAGGCATTTGACATGACCCCAAACCACTTAATCAGAGGGCTAAACCAGTCCTAAATGGAAGTGCTTCCATTTTATGATGATACATTTAGCCCCTACTTTGGCAAGAGTATGGACTCAATGCAAAATCTTGGTAAAGGAGATCACAAAGAAAAGATAATCTTATTGAAATCAAAGGGACAAAGCAATCCTCAAGCCCCCAGGGAATGAAGTCTTTGTCAACACAAAGATTACAATAAGAGAGACATCACCAGTCAAAGAAAAAGAGAGAGAGGGTGTGATTAACTCTCCCAATGAGAACTTATGTCCCATTGTGAATCACACAAGGAAACAGTGCAACTAAAAAGATGGAGTTGAACCACCTAGTGAATGTGGCTACTCACTAGGAAACCCATCAAGGTGTCTTAAGGACACCTTCTGACCTTAAGGGATCAAAACTTTGTAAATTGAAAATGGAGGATCAAGAGATCCTATAAGGTAAAAATCCATGCTTTAAGGATTAGTCTCTAATCCATAGAGGGAAAAAGAAAGTTTTAAGTTTGAAAATATTTTGAAAGTGTGTGTGTGTGTGAAAAAAGTGAGCAGAGCGTATGCCCTCATGTTAATGTCATTTCTAAAACTTTAATAGGAGCAATGGCTTTAAAAAAAACATAAAAAATTCCATTTATTATGTTTCCACTATGAGATGCCCCCAAGCGAAGACAAATCAAGGGAAATACCACATAAACATACAAAGAAAACAAAAGGGATATACCTAGCGTGGGGTCAGTATGATCATAAGATAATATTTATATGATATTATTGCAAATGAATTGGGATCATTCCCCAAAGAAAGTAGAACTACAGTCACAATGGAGGAAATAAAATGCAAGAGTTACAAAGAAGATTCTTTTTGGACCACAACATGGAGACCAAAAAGAATCACTACTACCATGTCGCAAATCCAAGTGGACTACACAAGGAAAACATTTACGAACAAGAACATAGGCACAACATAACATGAAAAAAATATATAGAAGAATATAGATACATATAGAGGAATGGTACAATAGGTTTGATTACTTTACCACCTTGTACCAATAAATTAACAAGGGTCGTATGAAAGAATCTAACAAAAATTTAGCAAACACATTATGAGAGAAGCAGTATACAACATGCAAACACATAAAAGGATACCTTGGAGGACAAGCCAGTCAAGCGCATCGCCTACTCTCTCCATTTCAGTTTATATTATTTAGGGAAGGTGAGAAATTTGCAAGAGTGACTATATCCAACACAGTAGGAATAATAGTCAGTTCCAAAGAAGGATCCTCTTGAGAATTGTGATGTTTGATACTAGGTGTAATTATCAATTGTGTCGAAAGAATATTAGGTAAATTCTCGCGATGTTTGATACTAGGTGTAATTATCAATTGTGTTGAAAGAATATTAGGTAAATAAGAATCAATATCAATAGTCTCATATTCATCATTAGAATCAATAGGATCATCAAGAGTATCTTCTTCATCAAGATTTATAGAAATAGAATCTAAGATATGAATAGAATCATCATAATCATTCATCTTAACATCATTATTAACATTAACTTCTTCCAACACATCAGACATAGGCTGGTCAAAAGAAGGTAAACAACTTTGAAGAATAGAGGCACAGGCCTTAGCTTGAGGCTGGCACTTCTTACGACGTTCATTGGAAGATTGGTTATGTTTTGTCTTGTTTGAAATATGTTGAGAACTAGGAGGAAAAACAACTAGTTCCTTCACAGGTTCTATAGGAGGATTAGTAGGATTCTTAGTAGGCTTAAAAGAAATACTAGGAGCTTGATTAATAGAACTATAAGTAGTAGATAAAGGAGGTATGGAAGGCATAGGCAAAATACCACAGTTAAGATCCATCTACGACATTCTTAACTCAACAATCTTATGATGTTTATACGCTTGATATGAATGAAAAAGGTTATTAGGTCGAGAAGAACATGAATTAGGTAATGAAGGCAAAAATAAGTCAAGGGTAGCACAATCCCTAGGCCTCGAAGGTTGATATAAACTATCATTAATTGTTTTCACTTATTCATCATGAATGAACTTAAAAAACTTATGGATAGGAGAAGCAACGACATGCATGGCAGTCAACCAAGGCAAACCAAGTTAAACTTGAAACTGATAATTGTTGAAGATAATTATTCAATTGTGCATTTTCATTGATGTATACACAAATATAGTGATGTTACACAAATTTCTATACCTAACCGAGCACAGTCAGTGTATTCCAAGCTCTCTTAGGCATTGAAGAAGACTCCAATATTAGCCAAAGTGATTTTTAGTTCTAATTGAGTTCACTCGGGCATTTCAATAATGGTCAGGCATTGAAGGATTAAAGTGTTAACCGAGTTATATATTTAGTGTCAGCCGACTAACAACAATTTACACTTTATGTTTAATTGGTTATATGTAGTCGATAGACTTAAGTTTTATAATTTATTTGGAAGGTTTTTAAGGCTGACTTGACAAGGCTTATCATATATATACAAGGTCAAGTGTGGATTGAAAATAGAAAAGTAATAATCAGAAGTAAACAAATGAGTTCTTTTATAGGAAGAGTGAAGGAGAAATAAGATGGAATTCATGTTAAGGACAGAACATCCACACCGAGCTGCAATAGAATATTCAAACAGCAAGGATCTAGTTTAAATCCAAAGTATAGATCTAAATCAGAAAAGATAGTTTCTTCTTCAAATAGGTTAATCCATTGTTACTCTCTAACCATTGTAGAAGTGATAAAAATATCTTTACAGATTAGACTTAACAGTATTTCATAAATCCTCTCATAAGGTAGCATTTATACATTGAAGTGTTTGAAGACCTCTAACAAGGCCACTCCAAACAGGTTGATTAAATCCTCTAACAGGTTAACACCTAACAGTGTGTTTTGTAACCTTTAACATGACTGGCTCCTAATAGGGCTCACTTTAGAAGAGTGAAAAATAGTAACTAGTTGCAATTGGTGGTTTTCCCAAATTGGGTTTCCATGTTAAATATTAGTTTCATCCATGTTCATGTTATTTTATTTATGCTTTATGTTTTTGCACTTAAATCACTAAAGGCTAATAATAGTTAATATCTTAAGATTGCTTCGTTAACCGAGTAACAATAGAATATCTTTGTTAACCGAGTAACATTGATAAATTTGATTAAGACATCTAAAGGAATTGGATTTGTTTTTGTGGTAACTGATTCACCCCTCCCCTCTTGGTTAATCAAGCCATTCCAACGATTGGTATCAAAGCATTTGGTTCTTTTAGGGAAGGTTTCAAGGCCTAAGCTAAAGATCATAGATGTCTTATAGAAGGGAGATCCCCAAGCTTAACAAAGACAACTTTGCTACATGGGAAGAGTTGATGAGGCTACATCTATCTACTATTGGAGATACTGGTTTGCAATTCTTGGACCACAAATATGTGGAACCACCGAGACCTATGTCTATAGATCAGATGATGGAAATGAATAATCATAAAATAATGATGATTGATATAGCTTCTTCACTCAGTTATTCAAAATTTGATGAAGTCAAGGACTACCCTACTTTGTATGATATGTGGAAGAAACTACATGATATCCATGGAGGAGATGACAATGTAAAGAGAGCCAAAGTAGAAAGTATCAGATGTCAGTTTGATCAGATAAAAATGAAAGAAGGAGAAGACATTACAAAATACAATGAAAGAATCAAGAAAAGTGTCAGTGTCATCAGAGCTGCCGATGGAACAATTGAAGACAAGACAATGGTTAGTAAGGTATTGAGAACTTTACTTCCTATCTATGCAATTAGAGTTTCAGCTATTCTAGAGATGAGGTGCAGTAATGATATAACTCTAGATGCAATGGTTGGAAGGATAACAACTTTTGAGTTGGACAATTTTGATAATTATTCTCCTAATCCTAGCAATTTTGAGTCTGAATTTAAAGCTAAATTAAACTTTGGTAAGATGGATAGAAACTCAAAAGGAAAAAAAATTCACAGTGATAGTGATGATGATTCTGATGATGAAGATCTAGAAATCATTGAAGGACTACTTGCAAAGAGAGTTGTGAAAGGAAAAGGATAGTACAAAGGAAGAATACCATTGATTTTATTTTCATGTGATGAGGTTGGTAACATTGTTGCTAAGTGTCTAAATAAAAAAGACAAAGGTGAGAAAAAATTTGACAAGTACAAATGCAAGATAGATTTCAAAAGCAATAAATGCTACAAGGACAAAGGTAATAAATCTAGTTATATTTTAAAAGATTACATAATAGTGATGAAGTTGAAGATGAAATAGTTTACATTGCTATTAAGGATGAGTCAGACAATGAAGAAAATGAAAAGACTGCACTTTTCTCTCATATTAGAAAAAATGACACTTGGATAGATGATAGTGGTTGTCCTCAGCACATGACTGGTGATAAAACTAAATTTGAACATCATGCGCACTATGATGGTGGTAGTGTCAGTTTTCGGAATGATGAACCTTTCTATGTGAAAGGTAAAGGTTGTATTTCTCTAAGTGAAGGAATCAAATGTGATAATGCTTATTGGTTTGAAGGACTAAGATGTAATCTACTAAGTGTGGCAAAACTGAATAACATTGGTTTCAACGTAGAATTCATGAATGGTAAGGCCAAGCTCGTATATGGTAATGAAAACCTAGTTGGAATTGGCAAGCAAACAAAAGGTAATCTATTCTATCTTGATCTCACTGAAATTTCATGTTTTATTGCACAAGTAGAAGAAACATGATTATGACATAAAATATTGTGTCATGTGAATTTTGATAACCTAGTCAAAATAAGAAAGAACAAAAGAGTAAGATGTACATTCCTATTTTGAAGAAACCTGAATTGGAAATATGCAAACAATGTCAAAGTGGGAATCTATGGGGAAAACTAGTTTCAAGATCAAGAATTACAATACTAAAGAAGTCTTGGAGTTAGTGAATACTAATCTGTTTGGACCAATTGGAACAACAAGTTACATAGGAGAGAAGTATTTCATTCTATTTGTTGATGAACATTCCAAAATGATGACTATTATGTTTCTCAAAGAAAAATTAGAAGCTTTTCAGAAGTTTAAGTGGTACCTTCCCAGAGTTGAGAAGGAAACAGTAAAGAAACTTAAATGCCTAAGATCTGATAGAGGATGTATATTCATTTCTAATGAGTTCAATGAATTATACAATGAAAGAGGAATCAAGAGACAAGTATCTGCCCTAGGTACACTAAAGCAAAATGGGATATCAAAAAGAAGAAACAGATCTATTATGGATTGTGCAAGAACCTTAATGATTGAAAAGAGTGTTGCAACCAAATACTAGAAGGAATCTATCATCACTACAATTCACACCTTGAATAGAGTTCAACATAATAAAGGTACTGAGAAGACACCCTTTGAATTATGGTATGGATATAAACCCAATGTTCATTATTTCAAAGTATTTGGAAGAAAATGTTACATCTTGAAGGAAGAAAGAAATGGAAAATTTGATGTAAAAGGTGATGAAGGTATATTCCTAGGCTACTCCTATAAAATCAAAGCATATAAATGTTTGAATCTTGCCACTCATAAATGCATAGAAAGTGTACATGTAAATATTGATGAGTTTCTAGAGAGAAGTGAAGAATAGAGTAGTAAAGAGTCTGAAGACTATAGAAAATTTGTGTATTATGAACCTGATAGTATACCTAAGACATAGGTAATGGTGATTGGATAGAAACCATGTCAACCACTGAATTTATAAGCACAAACCTTGTTGCAACTTGTGCAACCCGAGCTGCTAACTATTGAAACTGAGTCACAGACAGAGGTAACCGACTCTCAGACATAATAAATCAAGTCACAAACAAAGGGAACCATGTCATAGATAGAGGCACCCAAGTCTCAGATAGAGGAACCCGAGTCTCAGATAGGGGAACCCAAGTCTCAATTGGAAGAGAAGAATAGAATGTTTGAGCATGGTGAACCGAGTGGAGCAAGCCCAGAATAAAAGAGGAAGGAACTTGTAATTTCCAAATATGTCAGAAGGCATGATGTAGTCAAGGATGGAGGATCCAATTAGGGATTGTCCAAACTTGCACAAAATAAACACAATAGAAGAAACAACCAGATACACAAAAATATAATCAACATTTAGCACATATGTTATCTCAAAATATCAATTACATTCAACATGTCGGGCTATAAGGCCTTCCTGATAACGGCTAGTTACAAATATAGATTTAAGACCTAATACAGGTCTTCTACAACACATACATTCATGATCCATATTCTCAGATCCAACACTGGATCTGCCCTCCTAAATTTGATCTCAATATGATTCCTTAAGCTAAGAACACGATACAACTTAAATACAAAAGGCAACCAAAAGGTCAGCCTACAAAAACAATCATTGGAGAAACCTCTGACCCAGATTTAGATCCACACAATCCCCAATGAGAGATCCACCATAAATTATGCAATCAAATTAAATTCAAAAGTCAGCCATCACCTACAACTTCCAAATAAACAACTCACGCAGAGGATGACCGAGAAACAAAGTAAATCGGGCCAAGCATCACCGAAAACAAAAGAAAAAATTGAGCATCAAAAAATGAACCTAGAACAAGCATGCCCAAGTGACAGGAACTCAAGCAATAGAAAACCAAGCATGCCTGAGTCACAGAACCCGAGCAATACATAAACAAAGTGTTTCACTAAGCTATCTTTGAACAAGCTAAAGATCAAAAGAAAACATATTTTTGGTTGAGAAGGATTGGCAAAGATCCTAGGATGCTCCTACATCAGACACCCCAGGTAAAGAAGATGTTCTCATAAGGAATCATGAACATCTCAAGGGAATTAGAAGAAGTATTCCATATTTTTTCGTAACCCATATCTCCTCTTGTCCTTCATTCCATGTACCGTCTTTACTCGATTCATTGTCTCATTCAACAAAATTATTAGTCCTACACTTTCCTCATATCTTCTTCCAGCAATGGATAGTAGTTGACATTGATCATCCTTGGTATCTTTGATACTATCACTATTTTGCTGAACCATCTTCTCATCTGACTAACTGATCAACTTATCATCAACATCCCTCTGTGTCACTAGTGTCAACATCTGCTGCACTATCTTAGCCAAAAAATTTCATCTATTTCTTAATCTATGTAAGTTCCTTAGAGGTTTCATTCTCTCCTCTCTTCATATCCTCCTTCCTTTTACCCATAGGCTCATCAATTATCTTTTCCTCATGTTTGTCACTATTATTCAGGAAATATCTGATAACTCCACATCCCTCAGTCCCTGCATCTGGCAAAGTTAGAAATTTATGCTTAGATTCACCCAACCTCACAGCATAGGTATTTGCATGACCATCAAACATAACATATCTATCATATTACCAAGGTCTACCGAGAAATAGGTGACAAGTATCCATAGTAAACACATCACATAATATCTCATCATAATAAGACCCAATCTTAAAATTAACAAAGCATTGTTCCTCAACCCTAACCTTAGACACATCTTGTATCCAAGTAATCTAATAAGGATTAAGATATTTTCTTCTTCCCAAATTTAACTTATTAACCATCTCTTCTGAAAAAAAGTTCTCAGAACTTCCACCATCAATTATGACATTACATACCTTATCCTTTCATTTACATCTGGTTCTTAACAGATTCCTTCTCTGCACTAGTTCATTAATACATGGAGCCAGCCTTCTAGTGATAATAACTTCTCCTTCTTCTGCAACATTCACTGATTTTTCCTCGATTGTCAGGGTGAACTTATTTTGAGGACATACCAAGGCCCTATGTCCCTTCTCACCACACTAAAAATAAGTACCAGTGAAATCATTTCTTCCTCTTCTTCCATACACACGATTGTAATCCTTAGTGGTTTGACTACTGCTAGATCCTACCTTTGTCTATTTAGGATTTTCCACCACCTTACTCTCAACAGCTGTGTTATCAGTCTTACCCCCTCAGTTTCTCTTATTTTGTGTTCTTTCAAAATTCTTGTTCAGCTTCTCCTCAATATTCAATACCATCTGATAAGCATCTCCTATGGTTTTCATCTAAACAATAAGTAACTCTTCCTGAATACCAGGTCTCAAGCCATAGATATACCTACAAAATTTTTCTTTATCATCTTCTGAATGTCCAGTCCTAATAAGAATCTTATAGAACTCCTCGGTATACTCTTGCACTGACTTGTTTGTGTTACTTAATCCTTTCATCTTCTTAAACATCTCCAATTCAAAATCTACTGGAATGATTTTCTTCTTCAAATTTTCGACCATTCTATTCCATCTGATGATCTTGTCTTTTCCTCTTTGATTTCTTTCCAATTGAACTTCTCTCCACCATATGTTCGCATGATCTTTCAGCTTTTTCTTTGCAAACTGAACTCTATCAGGATCTTCTACTTCCTCATACTCAAAATATTCATCCATCTCATTAATCCAATCGATCAATTCTTCTGTCCTAAGGCTTCGAAAAAATGTACAAACTTCAATCTTAGGTCCTTTTCCAGTCTTAGACATAACTCTCAGAAATATAGCCTCATCAGGATATCTGATATCTTCTATAGCTTCTTCGAAATGATCTTCTTCTTTAGATTCTTTACCATTACTTCAGTTCTCTCTAGGTGCATTCTTTCTTTGCAACTCCTCTCGCAGATCTTGCACCTGCTTCTGCAAAGCTCAAAAATCTTCAAGACTGAATTCCTCCTTAGGTTCTTCCTCGATGATCTCACAAATTTTCTTTGGAGGCATCTTTGCTCCACCAATCTCCTGTAATTGGAAATCTAACTCCTTCTCCAGCAATCTCACTGCTCTGATACCACCTGATGTAGTCAAGGATGGAGGATCCAATAAGGATTGTCCAAACTTGTAGAAAGTAACCACAACTACAGAAACAACCAAATACACATATATATATAATCAACATTTAACTCATATATTATCCTAAAATATCAATTACATTCAACATGCGAGGCTATAAGGCCTTCCTGGTTATGACCAGTTACAAAGATAGATTTAAGACCTAATACATGTCTTCTACAACACATACATTCATGATCCAGATTCACATATCCAACAATGGATCTACCCTCCTAAATATGATCTAAATCTAATGCCTTAAGATAAGAACAAGATAAAACTTAAATACAAAAGGAAACCAATAGGTTATCCTACAAAAACAATCATTGGAGAAACCCTCGACCTAGATTTAGGTCCACACAATCCCCAATGTGAGATCCACCATAAATACCAAAATCAAATTAAATGCAGAAGTTGACCATCACCTCCAACTTCCAAATAAACAACTTGGGCAGAGGGTGACCGAGCAAGAGAGCAACTTGGGCCAAGCATCACCAAGCAACAAAAGACAAATGCGAGCATCAGAAAATGAACTTGGAGAAAGCATGCCTGAGTGACAGGAACCCAATCCACAAAAAATCAAGCATGCCCGAGTGACAGAACCTGAGCAACAAAGAAACAAAGTGTTTCAACAAGCAGTCTCCAAACGAGCTAAAGAACAAAAGAAAACATATTTCTATTTGATAAGGATTGCTAAGGATCCTAGGATGCTCCTGCATCAAGGAATCATGCACCTAGGAAAATAATTGGAGATCAGACATAAGGTATAATGACAAGGAACAAACTTAAAGGTACATCTTTGCTTAGTGAAATAGAACCTAGATCCATTAATATGCATTGAATGATGAAAGTTTGATAGAATCCATGAATGAAGAAATTGAGATGATAGAAAAGAAAAAAACCTAGACTCTTGTACCTAGAACAAAAGACAAAAATGTGATTGGTACTAAGTGGGGTTTCAGAAACAAGATGAATGAAAAAGGTGAAGTTTCTAGAAACAACAAAAAATTAGTGTGTAAAGGATATACTTAAGAAGAGGGTACTGATTATGGAGAAACTTTTTCTCCTGTTGCAAGACTTGAAGGAGTCAGAACTCTTCTGTCATATGTAGCACATAAAGGATTCAAGGTATACTAAATGGATGTAAAATCTGCATTCTTGAATGGAATTCTGGAAGATGAGGTCTAGATTGAGAAACCTGAAGGTTTTGTTGACCCTAACAAAAGGAATATGGTTTTCAAATTGCACAAAGAGTTGTATGGACTGAAGCAAGCTCCTAGAGCCTAGTATGAAAGATTGCATGGTTACCCAGTAAGTATTGGATTTCAGAGAACTAATGACAATAGTAGCTTGTACATCAAAGAAGGACCTCAGAACAAGATACTATTAGCAGAGATATTTGTTTATGATATAGCATTCACTGGACATGATGATTTATGAAAAGTATTCTCTGAAGCTATGAGTAAGGAATTTGATATGTCTATGTTTGGAGAAATCAAATTCTTTGTTGGTTTACAAGTTAATCAGATGAAGGATGGTATCTACATTATTCAGTCTAAATACATCAAAGAGATACTAAATAAATTTGGAATGGAAGATTCGAGACTAGTTGGGACACCTATGTCTACTGGACATAAGTTGTCTAAGGATGATGACTCAAAGGAGGTAAATCAGACTACCTACAGATCCATGATTGGTAAACTACAATATGTTGTTCACACTAGACCTGATATTTCATTAGTAGTTGGTATTGTTGTAAAGTTTTTAGATAATCCTAGAGAGAATCATTTGATGGCTATCAAAATGATTTTGAGATACCTTAAGGGCACTCAAGATTATTGATTATTGTATAAGAAAGGAGGAAAATTCGATCTAAAGACTTTTACTGATGTTGATTGGGAAGGAAGTGTTGATGATAGAAAGAGAACCAGTGGTGGAGAGTTCTTTCTTGGAAAGAGGTTAGTCTCTTGGACCAGCAAGAAACAAAATTGCATTTCTCAGTTTACAACATAGGTAGAGTATGTTGCTATAGCAATAAATTGTTCAAATATCATATGGTTTAAACAACTGTTGTTAGGTATGAAGGAGGAAATAAAAGAACCAATTATTATCTACTGTGACAACACTAGTGCTATTAACATTTCAAAAAACCCTGTGATGCATACTAAGACTACGCATATTGCAATAAAAGTATGATTTTGTGAGAGAATTGGTTCAGGAAAAGGAAGTAAGGTTGGAATATGTGAATACTAAAGAAAAAATTGTAGACATATTAAGAAAACCCTTACCTAAGGATTCATTCTTGTATCTTAGAGGTAAGCTAGGGGTGATTCCCCTAATTGAGGCTCACTAATGGAAAGATTAGTGATGCATCAACTGAGGTACATAAAAGATCTAACAAGTTGATGCAGATTGTCAAAGCTTATTACATATGAATTAGTACATCAGGTACACTACAATTTCATTGAATAGAGTCTTTGGAATTTGGATGTCAAAGAGGGAGAGATTATTGATGTCATGCCAAAGAAATTATTAAAGGAAAAGATTATTGATGACATAGGGAGAAATTTTATCAGAAACAAAGATTGATGTAAGAGGGAGAAATTTGTATTTTAGTAATTGTGAAGACAAAGGGAATTTTTTGGATGAGAACCAGAATGAAGCTAAGGACATTAATAAAATTTTATTCTTGTTTCTATTGCTCTAAAATTATTTGTATTATGACATGTGTTTCCATCAATGCCAAAGAGGGAGATTGTTGAAGACAATTTTTCAGTTATGTATTGCAATTGATGTATACACAAATATAGTGATGTTACACAAATGTCTATACCTAACCGAGCTTAGTTGATGTATGCAAAGCTCTCTCGAGAATCGAAGAAGATTGAAATATCAGCCAAAGTGATTTTCAATTCTAACCGAGTTCACTCAGGAATTTCTGTAATGGTCGAGCATTGAAGGATTACAGTGTTAACCAAGTTATATATTTATTATCAGTCGACTAAAAAAAGTTTACACTTTATGTTTAATTGGTTATATGCAGCCGAAAGACATAAGTTTTATTATTTATTTGGAAGGATTTTTAGGCTGACTTGAAAAGGCTTATCATATATATATACAAGATCAAGTTTGCATTGAAAATATAAAAGTAATAAGCATAAGTAAATGAATGAGTTCTTTGATATGAAGAGTGAAGGAAAAATAAGATGGAATTTTGATTAAGGATAGAAAATCTAGACCGAGTTGCAATAGAATATTTGATCAGTGAGGATCCATTTTAAAGCTAGAGAAAAGATCTGAATCAGAAAAGACATTTGATTCTTCAAACAGGTCTATCCATTGTTAGCCTCTAACAATTATGGCAGTGATCAAAATCTCTTTACAGAGTAGACTTAACAGTCTTTCATAAATCCTCTCACAAGGTGGCATTTCTACATTGAAGTGTTTGAAGACCTCTAACAAGGCCACTCCTAATAGGGTGATTAAATCCTCTAATAGGGTCACACCTAATAGTGTGTTTTGTAACCTTTAACAGAGTTGGCTCCTAACATGGCTCACTTCAGAAGAGTGAAAAATAGTAACTAGTTACAATTGGTGGTTTTCCCAAATTAGATTTCCATGTTAAATCTTGGTGTCATATGTGTTCATGTTATCTATGTTATGCTTTATGTTTCTGCGCTTAAATCACTAAAGGATAATCACAGTTAATATCTTAAGATTGCTTTGTTAACTGAGTAACAACAGAATATCTTTGTTAACTGAGTAACAGTGATAAGTTTGATTAAGACACCTAAGGGACTTGGATTTGTTTTTGTGATAACTTATTCACCCTTCCCCTCTTAGTTACTCAACCCATTTCCAACACATGGTAGTCAAACAAGGCAAACCAAGCTTAACTTGAAATTGATCATAAGTAGGGACAACAACAAAGGTAGTATCCACAACTTTACCACAAAGTTCAACAAGCAAGTTAATAGATCAAAATGATGGATAGAAATAACCATTACAATTTTGGATCCACACATTAGATATATTATAGCAATCACATTATAATTTCTTCAAAAAAAGGTTTTCTTCAATAATGACATTGACTAAGGATGTAGGATCAACAAGAAAACCACGCGTAGGTATCTTAGAAATCCTAGCATAAATGTAGAGGGGACCATAAGTAGATTTAATAGTCTTAGAATCATCAAAGGTGATTGAGAGTTCCCTAGGTCTTTTATTCTTAGGTTGTTTTTGAGGTTTAGGTTGAGGTTTTGGTTTAGGCTTAGGCTGAGGTGGAACTTGAAGTTGAGGTTGAGGTGGAGGAACTTGAACATGAGGTTGAGATTGAGGTTGGGGTGGAGATAGAGGTTGAGAAAAAACAAAATTCTCCACATGGTTAACAATACGATTAAGATTATCCATGTTTGAATCATAAACAATATCCATAAAAGATGGTTGAACAATGGTATTAGTATCATGTGTAGGAAAAGGATTTGTATAGATTTGGAGGTTTTGATTAGGAGAGAAGATTTTTTCCCACTACCATAAAAATTATCAACAGATAAAGCATTAGAATCAATTAAGTCTTGAACCTTATGTTTTAGAGAATAAGACTTCTCAGTATCATGGCCATTCTGATGATGGTATTGACAAAAGGATTTGGGATCAAAGGATTTGGATGCCATCATAGTAGGAATAAGAGGTTGAATAGGAGGAAAATTAATCATATTAGCATTCAACAACTTACTCATAATATAATTTAAATATTCAGAAAGAGGAGTAAACACATGATTTAGATGAAAAGCAGTGGATGCAGAAGTGGCATTGTTGGATGCAACAACTACTTGATCAGCAACTGCATTTTCTTTCTTATTTATCTTGACATAGTTTTTAGGTTTCTGAAACTTGTTGGGATTAGGAGCAGAATCACTCTTATCAACTAGAACATGAGCCATTGGAGTGTTTCTCTCAAATTGAATCACTTGTAATTTATAATGATGAAGCACTCCACAAAGTTGTTGAAAAGAGGTAAATTTAGTAAGAAGAGTCTTATCTCTAATATCCTTTTGCAAATTTGAAATAAACATATCTTGAAATTCAATATCAGGAACATGATAAGAAATTTGAGCATACAAATGCTTAGATCTACCAATAAATTTAGTCAATTTTTCTTTAGTATTTTGTTTACAATGCATCAAATCAGTTAAGGACACTTGTTGACCAATGTTATTTTGGAACTATTGGATAAAGGCATTAGCAAGTTTTGGAAAAGAATCAATAGAATAAGGAGGCAAGGAAAAATACCATTGCAAGGCCTTATCATGAAAATTTCTAACAAACAACTTGGATAAAATCCTATGGTCATGACCATAGTCCCTACAAAGGATTTTAAATGTTTTAACATGAGTGACAGGATCTCCCTTAGCAGTGTAATTCTCAAGACGAGGCATATCGGCTTGCTGAGAGATAGGAGCATGAATAATATCTAGGGATAAAGGACTATCCATGTCATATGTAGGAATTCTAAACTTGGATTGAGTTAAGGATGCAAGTTGTTGTTATGAAGAGGACACAGTTTGAGCCAGACTAATGATTGTGGAATCATTAGAAGAAATAGGAGGCATAGAAACATTAGGAACACTAAGAAAAGTGTAGGAAGCAGTGACAATGGAAGACACAACTAGTGGAACACTTGGAACCACAGTTGGAAGAGGGTTGGAATAGGTAAAAGGAACACTATGGTAAGAAGGTTGTGAGGTAGGTAGACACACCGGTGGAATGCTCATAGGAAGAGATGGAAGTGGAAGATTTAAAGCTAGAGGATTGGAATATGGAAGAGATGTAGTCACTAAAGGAGGAGTGTAAGTAGGAATGTTAGGTAACAGAGCGAAAGAAGGTTCTACACTAGTGAGAGGAGGAGTGAGTCCTATATCTTGAGCTTCTTGAGCTAAAGGTTTGACATTTAAATGCACAAGATGAGTGATACCACGTAAGAGATTGATAACTTGATCACTATCACGAAGGAATTTCTTAAGGGCCTCTATACGTTGAATATAATCTTGATTATGGTTTTCTTGAATAAGCCAATTTCCCATTTTATCAAGTTCAGTTGAAAGTTTTTGGACTTGTTCAGGAGGAAATCTTAAAGAATCATCCTCATCATGAGATGAGTGAGAAGAGTTATGCTCTGTAGAAGGATTAGAATCATGAGTGATCAAATTTTCATCTGGGATCCTAACGAAAGGAGAGGAAGACTTAGGATCAAAGGAATTCATAAGTCCGTGAATTCTTCTAACTGGGATATTATAAGTAGGACTAGATCTAGTAAAGCTCATACACAAATGCAATGCAAATGAACTAAATTAGGAAAATATAAATGCAAGAACATAAAAGAAGGCTAATCTAATATGCATGTAAGATCTAACATGAAATGTAAATCTAACACCACAAAAGAAAGAGTTGTCATAAGAGGGTTCACCAAAATGTAAAGGATAAACAAATGATGTAAATGTGAAGGGGAAAAAGATACTTGCACCTCTAAATAGTATCCTTTACATGAAAATTTGGGGAAGGTAAGATTCTCCTCCTAGCTCCAAATTCACAAATCAAAGAACAAAATTGATTAACCACAAGAAAATGGTCAATGCACAAATGAATCAATCGATTAGAAATAAGAAGAAAGAGGAAAACATTACATTCCCATTTATGGGGAGAGTGTGTAATAGATCTAAAATTATTAAAATATTAATTGAAATGAAGTGAAGACAAATACTAAACTCAAAATATAGAAGATCTAGAAATTGCTATTTTGTGGTGTCTGTATCGAGTTTCTGGAAATTTTGCAACCGGACCTAGAATGAAAATACAGAGACAGAGAAAACCCAAAAATCTTTTTCTTTTCTGAGCCAGGTCAACCTTGACCCAAATACGGGGGCATAATTGTACCCCTTTATGTCGACCTTAACCTGCACTGCTCTGACAGAAAATCTAATCACGGATCTCAAAAGTTTGCCGAAAAGGGTATCTGAATCTTCTTTGTAATTTGTTATTCCATACCTGTAGCTACAAGAAAAATGGTTTTGTATGTTGGGGGAGGGGTTTGTCTTGGTCAAACCCTGGTTTTGGAATCAACCTTAAAATAGAATTGAAATTATAGTAATAAACAAAGTAAATGGAACAATTCACCTTGCTTATGTTGAAACACTTGTGGAGGATTCAAATCCTTGAATCCAAAAGTATGGATGCACCAAATGGATGTAGAATGTAGGATATAGGATGTCTCAAATCAATTGCCTTTAGATCTTCAACTCCAATCTTGAATGGATCTTGGAATAGGAAGAAGATTGAATGGATATGGATGGAGAAATATTCAACAAGTGGGCTCCAGAGAGCTTGAATTCTTCAATGACTACAAATGGATCTCCTTGATGAATTGAATTTTGAATGCTTGAATTCTTGAAAGTAGACAATCGCTTCGATAGATTATGCATAGATGATAGATGATCAAAAATGAGAGGAGAAGGCTTCCTTATATACTAGTCTAGGGCACAAACTTCTAGAGAGGATGACATATGAGAAATAAATTCCAATTAGGCTCATACCCCTAGAAGTGGACCTATATTAAATATATGTTTAAGAGTCGTTACTTGAGAGCCCGAAAAAGATGACTCGGAAGCGAGAAATAATTCTTTCCAAACCGTGACATCTGGAAATATTTGAAATTTAGACCCTAGGTTAAGGTCGAGGTCGACCCTAACCTAGGTTAGGTTCAAGGTCAACCTTGACCCAGAAGGTTGACCTTGACCCTGAGGTCGAGAACTTCAAAATATTATAGCAGGATACCAGAAACAAGTAGGAGAGAAGTGGAAAATAGGGTAGGACAGGGGAAAACCCAGAACCAAGTCAAAGACTCATTCAATGCATTTTACATGACCCCAAACCACTTTCTCAGAGGGCTAAACCAGTCCTAATGGAAGTGCTTCCATTTTACGACGATACAAGTACTATGTGAGTCATATTTTGATGCTCTGTTATTACTAATATTTCAGTAGGGATACCTCATATGTGGGTTGGTTATCAAGATTATCTATCTTATTACAACACTATATAAATCTTATTTGATTGTTGGTTATCATGATTTATGTACCATGATAATAGTTTATTATCTAAGTATTGATGCTTAATAATATTTTTAGCTTCATGGTGCTCCAAGGTTTTCTTTATTCTTATATAGAATCTTTGATGGGATACATGTATACTATTTTTTCATTATGGTTTATCATGTTACAATATTTCATTCCATCCCCTTTGTACTTTCTATGAAATAGGGGGAGAGGATTAGTGTTTTCCCACCAAGGAAAAACTCAGAGTTTTTTGCTCCTCTCTAGGTTTTCCTTGATGTCAAAAGCACTAATAGGATGTTGCATTATATGATATTATTAGTAAATTACATGTGGACCAAACTTGTATCATTCATTGCATCATCCTTTATGAGCATAAATATGTGTTGAATAATGATCTATCAATGATTTGTTTGAATATAAATGATTACATTTTGATAGAGATGATTATCATATTCATTGCATTCAACATATATACAACTTAAATATTATTACAGTAATGGCTACTATGGGAACATTATTGCATTATCATAATTAGTCTTTTTTATTTTATCTTCAAAATCATAACACAAGGATATATCTTGAAAAAATGCAATACATAATTCAGTTTGACATTAAAGAATTTTAATTATATCCAAAATCAGCTATTTTCTTCCTATTTCAATGTATAGTGTATCAATTATTTAAGGAGCATCATCAAAGGTAGCATATAAATTTGTATCACTGTTGCATTTAAAAAATTCACTAAAGTGATTAAAATAAAGAATGCCTTTGGGTTGGCTATGCTTGAAAGAGTTGTGATTAACACAACACTTAGCACTTTGTGCTCAAAATGTGGTGTTGATATATATCAAAAGTGGAGCATTAAATGATAATTTAAGGCGAAATGACATCTTATCTCACGACATTGAAAAAGAAGTGAAAAGATTCATTTGTATATTTTTTTATATTACATTCATTCAGTGAAGCATTTTTTGGTTTCTTTTGAGACCCTAGCTCGAAAGAGCTAGGGAACAATATATTGAGACAGTTAGGAATCCTAACAGTTGTAGATGTCTTCAAGGAATTTGAGGGCAGTTTTGGAAGATCATTTGTGATATATCCCTTGAAGTGAATCATGGTTATTTTGGTAGGTGTTATCTTCTTTCTTGTTTTCTTATCTTTTGTGTAATTTGTTTAATTTTTCTCTATTTTAAGAGAGTCTCCATTAATTTTGTTAAAGAAGTTAATCATGTCACCATGTATGAGAAAAGTTTATGATTTTTTTTTTGCATTCCTCTTGTTTACGGTAGTTTGGGTTATGTTCTTAGTCAATGATGTCATTCTATTTTAGCTCTTAACATGACTTTTTCATAGTGCGGTTTATATTCAAATCAGAGTTAAAGTTCATTTACCTATTCTGTGACTCTTATTTATGTTGAACTTATTATGTTCTTATTCAAAATTGACATACATATTATTCATCTGTTTTTAGTTCCAACCCTATTCAAGAGTTTATGGGGTTATAAGTATGTAAGATGTTCTTCTTTTTATCCAAAGTTAGTGATTAGTGAAAATATATCTATAGGAATACACACATTCATTTATGGTGTCATTCATTAATGATGATTTAGTAAATCTTATTGGATTAATTTATTTATATGGGAATGAGTCTGGTTTTCCTTGGTTTGATATGCATGCATATAAATTCTAGTTTATGTGTATAATGATATTAAATTTGGTGTTTTATGGAGGGTATCATACTTATCCCTACTACAACTCTAGAGGTGTATGTAGAAGGACATGCTACATGATTTGATTTGCACGTTATGTCTTTGGTCTTTTTATTTTCCCTAGATGCTTGTATTCACATAAAATTAGCTTTGGGGTTTATGTGGGGCTATGATGATTATCATATTATGGTAATGTGTTATCTATTTTAAATTTGTGATAACATGGAGGTTTCTTGATCACTTTATTAATTTTTAGTGTGTACAAGTTAGGAGAGCATTGGAGACTATTAATAAAAATGTATAAAACATATTAGTTTGCATTATTTGTATATCTTTATGTGTATTCCTTTGCACTACCTAATATTGTTAGAAATTGGTATTCCTTTCAGATCATTTCAAAATATGATATTGCCTATGAAGTGGGAACTTTTAGATGTATATAATCATTCAAAACTTTTATACAAGGAGATTTTGATTGTAATTTGTGGTTTGAATATATGGTCGGCATGATATTATTGGTGTTGTTGATACCTAATATGTATATATGGGTGTATACATTAGCATTATTTTGGGTTCTATTTTCAATCATGTGGGTGTTTTCCTTTGGCAATAGCTTGGAGCCTTGGTTATTACATGGATATAATGCTTGTGCTCTTTGGATAGGTGCTCTTCACCTTGTCGTGTTCCTTTTCTTCCTTTGATGGCATGTTGGAGGATTAGAGGAGTTATTACTTAAGATTTTAGTCACTTTGATTCCATTACATGTATCTTGATGGATAATAAAGGTATTTAAGAGATTCATGTGGTCTTAAGAATGAATATGATGATGTACTTCATAGATTGACCCTTATGAAATATATACAATAACTGGGGCAATATTATAAATATGTGTAAATTGTACACAATTTTAAAATATTTCAAATATATTAAATTAAATATGTATTTATTCATGGTGCATTCTAGGTGATGTGTTTATCCACGTATTAGATACTTAGTTGGATCTACTTGCAAAATTGTATGGAACATTGGGTTAGATATTTTATGTAGGTTTATGAATAGGAAACATATTTAATATTTGAGAAACTTAGTACACAAAGGTAAATGTGGGCTCAATGGTTTTGAGAACTCATGGTCATAAGTTACATAGTTATACCTTACAACTTGGTTGTATTTGTATGAGCTAAAGTTTATAAAAGTAGGATAATTATAGTGGTTTATGTTGGTTAGTTGAGCTTTTGGTTTGAATATAATTTTAGTGAGTCCTCTTTGAGGAATGCATATATGTGAAGTATGTCATGTTATGTGTTCATATATGCTTGGACACATGAATGATGTGTTTGAGAGGTTTAATATTTTAAAATAATTTGTGTAGACTTAGTAAGTATATTCTAACATTTTATTGTTGAATGATAGAATAAGAATTCATGCTTTTCAAGGTTGGTCTTTCCCCTTTATGAGGATATTCATAGTCTATATCCCATACTATTTATTTGACCTTTCTATATAGTTATTCTATAAAATTTCATGCATGATTGTCTCTCAAAGGGTTTCATAGGAAATGGATTGATCAACATGTGTGATTTTCCTAACACAATTATTTCAAATAATGTTATTGTTAAAGACTTTAGGTATTTCCCACTATCAGAGCTTATTTTTTGGTAATATTGTTAGCATATTCCTATTTGGTATTTTTCTATACAATTTGTTTCATTATACATTCCTACGAACCAATCTTGATCCTCACTTTTTCCATTTATTGCATATATTTGAGATCTATAATTTATAAAATTAACCTTAGTCAACTTTATGTCATGTGGAAATAAACTCAACTTTTATTTTTGAAAGAAATACCAAGATCTAAGAGATAAAAAATGAAGCACAATGATCCACAAAGTCGACCTACCATTCATTGGATAAGAAAGATACATATAGGAGTGAGGGTGCAACCAAGTCCAACCATGAAAGGAGGAAAGAACTAAAGTGGTGGAAAAACCACGCAAGAGACTAGGATGATGTGTTGAAATCAAATCGACAACGAACTAAACAACTCACCTAGAACAAGTCAAATAGGTGACACCTAACTAGGCTTAATAAATCCATGTGAAGAATTAAAAAAACTAACACCCCCCTTAAGAATTGTTTAGGTGGACATGAAAGATACGAGTCCTAGAAAGAATGCTTGATAAGGTACTCATTCAAAGTGAAAATAACTCAGAAGTTGAGGAGAAATGAGGAAAATCTAGTGGGGACATAACCTCTCTCCAAAAAGAGATAAGATGAAATGGCAGGTACAAGTGAAGAAGAAGAATGATTGATGAAGGACTTATGATAACCCATACAGACTACTTCTACCACAAAGTACAATATGTTCTCCCCATAGGAGAGAAAGTAGAGATGATCATATGACCCCCCAGAAGATATGAAGTGGTAAACTCCATGTAGTGCGGGTAGATTCTTGACACTGGACACTAAAGATGGTCCATGAATTTTGAACAATATTTCTTATTTTAAGAAGAAACAACACCATAAATATGTGTAAGATTACTTCCCATTCCGAATAGGAAAATGTAGGAAGTAAGATCAATGTCTCTGAATGTTGCATATAATCAAAAGATTGAAATGATATCAGTGATGCCTTTGAATGATCCTCAAAGATATCCAAGCCAAAGCTGATGTATGAGGGATGATGTACCATGAAAGATTCAAGAACAAGGACTATGAATGTATGGTGATGTCTGGACCAATGTGAATTTGATACTGTTCCAAATGAAGATAAATGAGTTGTATATCACAACTCAATAGTGTCTACACAATATATTACAATAGGAGTTGATGTAGGTAAGGTAAGATAAATGTCCAAAGATGGAAATGGTGATGCAACTTCATGAAAGTCAACACAAAATAGAAAACAAATGCCTTTAATGCTATCATCCAAATCTGCAAGATGGCACTTTATAAACAAAGATGCTATGTCTGATAGAGATGCATCTCAATATGGTGGATCTAGTATGACTATAAAATTTACCTAATGGAAATAATTTTTGGAACTAATGGATGAGTGAACAACATATTTAGATGTAGCAACAAGTGAGGGTGTCCCACTAGATGGTCAAGTGAGACTGGATGGTGTTTCTATAGGATTTGGAGAGTCATGTAAGGCAATACCATGATTGAGAATAATTTGTTACATTTTCTCAATTTGACGAAACCAACATTATTCTTCTGTATGCCTATTCTTTCCACAATATACACATTTGATTTTCCATTTATGAGGAGGATTCTAAAGAATACCTAAATAGAAGGAATTATTTGTGAGAGACATGATCACTTTGAACCAACGAAATTAAAAATAGAAAAAAAACCAAGATTTCCCTCTTGATTATCTTTCCCCCCTTATTTTTGGCACTTCATAGAAGGAGTGCTTTGCAACCAAATCCAGAAAAACACTGAAAATGGTGCTTTATAATAATAGTGCACGAGTGTGTGCTTTAGATTCATGATGAAAAAACATGCACGTTTTCAAGAAACATAACTAAATTTCGACTTCATGAACAAAACAATTTTATCTTCTTACAAAACTTATCGTCCTTCCAAAAAAAAAACTTTTGATAAAATTTTAGTTCACTAGAAAATAATTTGCCAAAAATAAAATGGATGGCTCAAAATTAAGCCCCTCTCAAAATTAAGCCCCTAGGGTAGGAAAGAACCAAGGGCTAAAAATCCATGTAAAGGAAAGCTGGTATGGCCCGAACCAAGGGAAACCACACACACCACACATCCAAGAGGGGTATCACTGCCCACACGTAGGCTGGAGCATGATTATTAGCCTTTCACAGATTGCAAAGGGTTTCCACGCGGGTTCTTTTTAATATCTACAGTCGGCTAAGACCGCAGGCTCCAAACAAACTGCCAACCACACATAAAAATAGTCATAGGGGTTTTCCAAACTTCCTTTTCCAAAACCATCCAAACAGGGGTTTTAGGAACTATAGAGAATACGATGCGTAGAATTGAAGCGCACCAACCTGATCATGCAGTTTCTACAGATGTTGTTGTCCAAGGAGCTCTATTATAGGGTCACAAACATGACCTTTTTCAAAGACTGCTTCCGTTCTCAAATACGACACATGAGTTTCACAAGGCTAGGTGCTTTGCGATGCAATAGTTGACAACGCAACAGATGAGAGGTTGTGGATGGATGAAATGGGCCAACATTACTGATGTAGCCTCACAAAACAAACACAATAAAAATTTTCAGAATTCCAAAATCTTCATTAAAATTTTCCAATCTACTGTACCTCAACAATGAAAAAACAACAGCTTATTACAATTTTGAAAATTACCATATTTGGTAGTTTTTCGGGAAAAATAGAAAAAGTAGTTTTTTTTTTTGTTTTTTTTTGACCTTTTTTGGTAATTTTCAAAACTCATCCTACGAATCTCAATTTTTCCCCAAAAAATCTCCCAACTAAGGCAAGACAAATTGCCAACTAACCCATGAAATTAGAAGCATGATTTCAGATTTATTAGAAAAGACAAATTTCTAAAAAACATGAAAAAATATTTTTGGTGGCCAAGATGAAATTTATGGCTCCCAAAAAGATGTCAAAATGACCACCAGTTGAGCTAAGCTCATTGAAAATCTGAATAGCTCCTCCTTATGCAACTGCCTATAAAATTTCAACAAAAACCCACATCTGAGTCAAAAGTTATGACCCTCGGATGCTCCTGCATCATTCTCCCCCGCTTGAAAAGAACGTAGCTCCTGCAAGTTCTGGTCCTTAAACTGCTTCCATTGAGGCTCATCTAGCTTTTTCAAATCCCATTCTATAATCCAGTTTCCATCTACTGGTGCCAACCCTTCCCATTGCACAAGATATCTATTGTAGACACTCTGGCGAGTTTGAATAGTTTTGTTGTCTAGAATATGTGCGACCTTTTCCTTTTTCTTGATGGGAACAATGTATGTCCATTCCACCTCATCCTCATTTTCAATAGAGGTATCATCACCATGGAAAGTATATAAATCAGAGATATAAAACACAGGAGAAATATCAAGACCACTAGGGAGCTCTACCTCATAAGCATTATCAATAATATTCTTCAAAATCTTGCAGGGACCAATTTTCTTATATTTCAATTTGTGATAAGTCTCAATAGGAAACCTCTCCTTGTGTAGATAAACCATCACTAGATCACTTGCACTAAAAACCTGATACCTTTAGTAGCATCTATGGAATCTTTGTACCGCTTGTTGTTGTCCTGTAACTTCTGTCTTACATCTGCGTGAAACTGGTAGAGCTATTCTGCAAAGGGTTCTCCATCATCACTGACTTTGTCACCCAAGGGAAGTTGCACCAAATAGAGAACACCCTCAAGATTTTTACCATAAACAACTTGAAATGGTGACTTACCAATTGATATGTTCACTGAGCTATTATAAGAAAATTATTCGTGGGGCAATGCCAAATCTCATTGTTTGGGCTTCCCTCCAACAATGCATCACAACAAATTACCCAAACTTTTATTGATAAATTATGTTTCCCCATCAGTTTGTGGATGATAAGCACTACTAAACTGTAACTTTGTCCCCATCTTCTTCCACAAGGTCCTCCAGAAATGAATCAAGAAATTAGTATCCCGATTAGAGGTGATTGTCATTAGAACCCCATGCAATTTGACTATTTTAGAAAGGAATAACTCGGCCACCCTAGTGGCATCACTAGTTTTATTACAAGCAATGAAATGAGGCATTTTGAGAATCTGTCCACAACTACAAAGATAGAGTCATTACCTTGTTGTGTATGTGGTAGTCCCAATACAAAATCCATACTCAAGTTTGTCCATGCTCCTACTGGCACTGGTAATGGCATGTACAATCTAGTGTTTTGGGAGTGCCCTTTGGCTACTTGAAAAATTTGACACCTTTCCACAAACCTGGTGATATCTCACTTCATCTTGGGCCAGTAGTACTTAAGGCTATTTTTTTATCCTTCCCAAAATGCCCAGCCATAGCACTACTATGTATGGCTTGAACTTTCTCTAGATCCATCTTTATATCATCTGCAGAAATGACAAATCCCAGAAAACTAGAGCTTCTTGCATGAACCTACACTTCTTCAAATTAGCATAGAGTTTCTCTATTCTTAACACCACCAATATGATCCTCAAGTGTTGCATATGTTCTTCCCTTCCTTTACTAAAAATCAGTATATCATCAAAATAAATTACTACAAACTTGCCAATGTAAGGATGCAACATAGTATTCATGAGTGTCATAAAAGTACTAGGTGCATTTGATAAACCAAAAGGCATAACCTTCTATTCATACAAACCATCCCTGGTTTTGAAAGCTTTTTTCCATTCATCCCCTTCTCAGATGCGGATCTAGTGGTACCCACTTCACAGATCAATCTTAGTGAAATGTGTTGCTCTAGTAAGAACATCCATCATATCATCCAAACGAGGGATAGGAAAATGGTACCTGAAGGTTATCCTGTTGATGGCTCGACTTTCTGTGCACATCCTCCATGTTCCAACTTTCTTTGGTGTTAATAACGCTGGTATAGCATAGAGGTTCATGCTTTCGTGCACTATACCTTTATGTATGAGCTCAATCGCCTACTTGTTCAGTTCTGCGTGTTGTATCAGACTTATTGTGTAAGCCGCTTGATTGGGAAGACTTTCTCCTGGGATAAGATCAATATGATGTTGAATGTCTCATTTTGGGGGGAGCCCATCAGGTAGTTCCTCTGGAATAACATCTGAATATTCTTCCAACACCGTAGCTGCTTCTGGCAGTATTGTCAAGTCTTCCTCTTTCCCTCTTTGCACTACCAATGCATAAAAACACCTTGTTACTTTCATCTCTTTGACGAGTTCATTTTTAGATAGCATACTTTCAGCTTTTCTATCATCCTTGAGAGGTAACAAGATTACCTTAGATCCATTCTCCAGAAGGTGTAAGTATTCTTTTCTCCATTATGAATAAAATTTCTATCATACTGTCAGGGACGACTTAAGAGGACATGACATGCATCCATTGGATTCACATCACACCATAACTCATCCTTGTAGACCTTTCCTATGGAAAATTTAACAAGGCACCTATTATCTACTGTAACTTCATTTCCCTTTTTGAACCATGCAATCCGATATGGGCAAGGGTGTTTTTCACACTGGAGATTTAGTTTTTCCATGATTTATTTATAGACCATGTTCTCACAACTACCTCCATCAACAATTACTTGACATACCTTTCCACCTGAGGTACACCTTGTTCGGAATATGTTGGTTATGAGCCATGAATCATCAACGCCTTTCTCCTCTATATCCTCCTTTGTTGGAATAATAATTGTCCTCCTCATCATGAGGCTTTCTCTGATATACGGAGTCACTTATTATTCAGATCCTTCATTGTCAACCTGGGCTAGGTTCACTCTGGATGGTCCTCCTTTATTTCCATCTTGCATGTTGAAATTGGAACACTCAAAGGCCATGTGTCCTTCTTCTCCATATCTGAAACAAGTGAATGACTTTCTTTGGCCTTCCCATCGTCTTCCGTTACCATAGCCTCTACCATGTTGAAAACCCCTTCCTCTTAGTTGATTTGACAGAGTTTGACGAGATTCTTCTTGTCTCTCACTTCCTTGACTGGAACTTGAGCCTCCTCGAAATGGAGTTGATGTACCCTTGCATCCTCTTCTATTCCTCTGGTTGTACTACCTATTTTTCTTTTCTTCAGCCTTTAGAGCCAACTGATAGGAACCCTCTAGGAAGTTGATCCAATGCATGCTTAGCTCATCCTGAATAATGAATTTCAAACCATTCACATACCTTGCAGCCAGTTTTTTATTACTTCTTGATGTTCTATAGGAATGGACAACTTGTAAAATTTATCTGTATAATCTTGCACAAAAGACAAATTTTGTTTCAATTTCTAAAACCTTCAGAAGAGTGTTTGAGCATAATCCACATGTAAGATTTTTTCTCTCAGCTTTTTCTCCATTTTTCTCCACGTCTTGATTTTTATCCTTTCCTTTCTTTGTTCGTTCATTTTGGAGATGATCCCACCAGATCATCACATGTCCCTTTAACTTGGTGCATGTAAACGTCACCTTCTTTTCTTCTATCATAGACTTCCATTCTAAAATTTTTCCCATCTCGTTCAACCAATCTATCAATTCCTCTGGCTTAATACTACCTGCATAGTCTGAAACATCAACCTTGATCACTTCACTTTTCCCTCTAAGGCTCTGAGCATTGTCTCTTCGAAACAAGCTCCTTCTTCCATTTCTTCATCTTCTTGGCTCGCCTTTCCATCAGATTCATCTCCTCTTCTTTGTAATCTTTGATCTTACAATTGGTTCATGAGTTCTGCTACTTGTCTTTGTAGACTTATCATATCTCTCTGCATTTGGGTAAGACCTCTTCCTCTTCTAGCCATCATCCTGCTTTGATACCAAATGATGTAGCCCAAACCCTTCAAGAACAATAATTCGGAAAACAAAAACAACAAGAATTCTCATAACTCCAAACTCTTCATTAAAATTCTCCAATCTAGTCTACCTCAACAATGAAAAAACTTCAACTTATTACAATTCCAAAAATTACCATATTTGGCAAATTTTCAGGAAAAATTGAAAAAGCTATTTTTTTTTTTTCCTTTTTTTGGTAATTTTCAAAACTCATCCTACGAATCTTGATTTTTGCCAAGAAAATCCCCCAACTAAGGCAAGACAAATTGCCAACTAACCCACGAAATCATAAGCATAATTTCATATTTATTACAAAAAAACAAATTTCTAAAAAACTAAAAAAATAGGAAAAGCCATTTTTGGTGGCCAAGATAAAATTTATGGCTCCTGAAAAGATGTCCAAATGGCCACCAATCAAGCTGGCTCACTGACAATCCAAATAACTCCTCCTCACACAACTGCCTATAAGATTTCAGCCGAAACCCACATCCGAGTCAAAAGTTATGACCCTCGTATGCTCCTTTATCAGTTACTGCAATAGAGCGCTTGAGGGTTTTCACTATTAACAACAAGGGCGGGGTTCCTCACTGGTGGATATTGGCTTTAAAATATCTTAGATCGGCTCTGATACCATGAAAGAACTACTGAGATCTAGGAGATAAAAATGAAGCACAATGAGAAACAAAGTCGACCTACTATTCACTAGAGAAGCAAAATACATATAGGAGTGAGCACGCAACCAAGTCCAACCATGAAAGGAGGAAAGAGCTGAAGTGGTGGCAAAAATACCCAAGAGACTAGGATGATGTGTTGAAATGAAATCGACGCATGTCAAGTAGACTCCTAATTGTCAACAACCAATTAGACAACTCACCTAGAACAAGTAAAATAGGCGACACCTAACTAGACTTAATAAACCACGTGAAGAATTAAAAACACTAATAATTTTCAAATTTAAACTTATAGTTACCCCAATTCTTCCTACTAATTGACCCTTATTCCTTTCTTCTAGTTAGTATATGCTAACTCAATTCATGAAATGTTTCACTTGCCAAGTTTGGAATTATCTTTTAATAACTAATCCTATTAATTTTTACATCTTTATTACCTAACACTTACACAGTGTCTCTAATACAATTTCAAATATTCAATCATGTAATTAGAGTATAGATTGCTATATTAGTTGATTGCATCAACACCAATGACATTTTCCACATGTCTACATGTTGTTTTCAATCTTTATTCCCAGACATTAAATCAATCCATATAAGGGTTTGGCCAAAGGATAAGTAATTATTTCCCCATCAAATTTTTTTTTCAAGGAATACATGACAAATATCAAGGTAACAAAAAAAGAGGTATTAGAAGTCACCAAATATTGCATCTGGGCACCAAAGCTCATATCCACATGTCAAAATGAGATACAAAATTTATGCAAATTACGTTTGTGATTACTAATCCTCCATAATAGATGATCCATTTTCATATTTAAATTATTTGATTGCACTAGATTTTCATATAAACTAACAAGTCATAGACAAATACCAATCAGATTCAAACTGAATATTTATTTATTTGTATCAACATGAATACCAATCAGGTTCAAAATATATCATTCTAGACACACATTCTCTCAAATCTTAATCCGAATATAGTTACTTTAGTATCAAGTTAATTTGAGCTAAACTTTTACGTTATTTATTTATTTATTTGTATCAACATGAATACCAATCAGATTCAAACTGAATATTTATTTATTTGTATCAACATATCATTCTAGACACACATTCTCTCAAATCTTAATCCTAATAAAGTTATTTTAGTATCAAGTTAATTTGAGCTAAACTTTTACGTCATAGGATTGTATCCTCTCTAATAGTATTACATTTCATCATTCTAATTAAATCTAGTTCCCTATTGTTGTTTTACATGGCGTTGGCCTAACAATACATCCAAATGTCAAACATGTCTTCTTGCCCTACCATAATCTAAAGCTATGATACATTGAATTTGTCCCAAAAGGCAAGTCAAGTAGTCAGATTTTGGCAGAAGTGGAATTGATATCCAACGTTGAAAAGATCGAAACAGGTTCAATGACGAACGAGTTAAACTCTGGTGACGCAATTTGTAGTGAAATTTCAAAGGACACTCTAGTCTATTGCAGTCGGAACTTGACTCCCATTCACAAGTTCTCATTTCTTTTGGAATTGGAGAGGATTGGACAGCATTAGAAGACAAAAGTGTCGGTAGACAGGATTTGTATGGATTCATAAAGTAAGGTAAAAAAAATTCAAGTTAAGTTGCGTCCTATGACATGACTGGTCAAACAACGAATCTAGCACGCACGTGGAGGTACTCATGATATGATTAAGCTCCTTCCACCATTCACTCAATTCAATTCTACCACAAGTAGTTGAATATACAGTATGCTAACCCCATCCACTTCCAAGAGTATTGATCAATAACATGTAGTCAAACATTTGAGTTGCGTGTTTGATTGCCACATTGGCTCTCATAAATCGATATGAATTCAATGTCTTTTTTGGCATGGTAGTTGACCCCTAGAACTTATCTTCATCTCTTCAAGTTATTAGTGTTGGTGTATTATGTGGGACTTTTTGTTCATGATACATAACTTTGTTCATATCCATTGTACATAGCTGTTGATTTATGTATATAAGTTTCCAATTATAGGTTTGAATCTTATTGGTGTTTACAACATAGTTGAGCTAACACATTGACCATTTTTTTTCAAGGTTTGTATTTAAATATATTATTTTGATTTTTTAATGCTTATAGTAATATAAGAATTAATTATTACTTCTCTTTTAAATAGTTGAGTAAGATAGAGATTAGGGTAGTTAGAAATGACCCCTTTAAATATGTAATTTTACACAAGAGCTTAAACCATAAACTCTAAAATTATATCTAGATTATTGTGATCATATAATACATATATATTTTGATCACATTCATCATGCGTATCCCTTAAGTTCTTGTTGAATACATAGAACGTTAAAACATAGATCCTAGTTACATGGATATATGATGTGGTCATATGATATACACACTCTGATCACATTCATCTTACATGTTTAGTTTGATAGATTGATCTTGAGGTATTCTCCCCTTAAAAGCGATCTCATTCTAGCATCCCTTAATTATCTTTGAATTTAACGAGGACCTTTAATCATAGATCCTAAATATATAGATGTATAATGTGATCACATGATATGTACTTTGATTACACTCATCATCTATTTATTTATATATATTGATCTTGAGTGCATCTAGTCTTAAACCATCTTATTAGGACCCCTTAAGACGTGCATTCCAACCGGATTGTGATCCCTTAAGCTCGCATTAATATACATAAGAAATTAAAAATATAGTTCCTAAAGTTCTAAATAGATTGATCTCGAGTTAGATTATTCCTTTAATACATCAGGCATTAGGACCCCTTTGTTGGAAAGTTTGATGTCTTGTCATTGATGTCCATTGTCAACATGTCTGTATGGATGATGGTTGGATATCAACATATTTGTTTCACATTGGTGTAGTATGTCCAGTGCGAAGATAAGTAGTTGCAGACATCAAAAAGTGAAGAACAGTGGTTGTGGACATGAAAGAGGTGTTTAAGCTAGTCTGAATATGATTCTTGACATGCTTCATATGTCTGCATGATGAATTGGAGGTCTGTGTGATAAGGTATTGTGACTTATTCTTACATTGTTTTCTAGTGTTGCCAACATTGTTGTATTATGGTGAGTATTGTTCTGCATGGTGATATTGTTGGTTTTGGACATATAGAATGTGATTAGGACATTTTGATGTGTTCTCAATTTTATTGGTTCATGGTAGCTCATGGTCGAAAGGTCCACAGGGCATTTTCAGGTATATTAGTGGATGTTGACAGTCGTCTTGAGGTCTAACATGAGAGATCCTAGTGAATCTGATGATCTGGGTGGCTTTAGATGTTTGTGTGCTATTAACGATGCCTATGGATGTTCTTGGATTGTGTGTGTTGGTTGTATTTCCTATTTTTGTTGGTTCTCCTTGTTCCTTGTCCTGCTCTCTACCATTGTTTCAGGTTTTCAAGTCTAAACCTTGCCAAATTTGCAAAAACCCTGAAAAACCCTAGTTATCCAAGTGTTAAACGATGAATTTTTAAACCCTAGGTCATGCCTTATGTTTCAACGTTACCTTTTTCATTCACTTAAGGCATGTGTATTATTTTAAGTCGCCTCGTCGCGTTACCCCGAGCGAATATTCCATTTGTTTTCCCGACTTTGCTTTATCCTTGTGTCGCGTAGTCTCATTCAGAATCAGAATATTCATTCAGTGTTACGAGACTCAACGATTTCTTTCAGTCAGGTTGTCGCAAGATATTCATGTTATAAAGCTTTGAAAAGGATGGGATCCACTGTCAGTCGGGTGATCGCAGGAGAAATCAAACAGTTATAATAATGTTCTCAGACTTCGCGATTACTTCATGTCGCGTTGTCGCCAAATCATGCCAAAGCCAACAGTTAAGTTTTATTTCAGTCGCGTGGTCTCGGAATAGAATGGCGGTTAAGAGATTTCAGCTCAGACTTTGCGACTAACCGTCTGTGGTTGCAGTAATGTTTAGTCGGGATGTCGCCAGGACAAGATAATGCTTCAGTTTTCCGTTATGCAGCAAGAAGAGCAATAATTGGGCGACATCTGTCATAAGGCAAGTGGGTGATCGCATGACCGCCAGAAGGAAGAAGTGGATTCATCAACTTCGAGACTAAGGTGCTTTCCCTTCAGTCGCGGTGTCTAGAAATAATTCAAAGGTATGCCCGATCATCTGGCGATTAAATGACTGCCGTCAGATGAAAGAATCAGAAGATCCAACGGCGGTCGTAGAGTCTAGAAAGAAAAGTGCCCCAAGAGAAAAGTCCTCCCGACTTGGCGATAAGGGTCTGTCGCGAAGTCGTCAGAAGTGGAAGATGGCACTTATAACCTGTTAAGGTAAATTAAATGCTCAGGGCTTGATTCTCCCGACTGGGCGACTAAAGGTTGTCGCGTGGTCTTGAAAAAGAAAGTAAGCATCTGGCGACAAGGAGACAATCGTGGAGGTTAATGATAACGGCTAGTCGCCAGGTCTTAGAAAGAAAGATGAGTTAAGGTTAACTGTGCGTGACTTTGATTTTAGTTATGTCGCGTAATCGCCAGATGGTCACTGGAGTCAGCCAAGGTTAAGAAAGCACGTTGTCGCCAAGTCTTGAGATAGAACCATGGTTAATGAAAAAGGCCCGTGACAAAGAGACTTAATGCAGTCGCGCAGTCGCCTGATTACAAAATCTAAAAAATGACGGCAGTTTTCTGATGTGACAATGTAAATCTCTCGGCAACCAATCAGAGGCTCAAATTTTGATTACTGTGCATTAAGGGTAGCTGAGATGTATGACAGATAACGAATCAAAATGTGACATGTCAGCTTTCTTAAACATTGTATGATTGCTCTGAGGATCCATTTTTGAATATTTGATTTCCTGTCAACTTCGTGCAACTACGGCTAGGTTTTTTTCAAAGTTCACAGCATGCCGAATTAATGGTAGAACTGATGTATCTGAATTATGAGCTGTGTACTCTGAATGACGGCTATAAGGAGTTGATAGTGCATTCATTCTCGTTCACCGTGCTTTAAAGTTTTCAGAGCCAAGTTGCTAATTTTTAGGAGAGTGATATTTTGAGCAGTTGTAGTGTATCCAGGTTGATCAGAGAAGTTCTTAAATTGCAGAAGATTGTGCTCAGAACAAACAACTGATATTGGAGATTAGATTTGTTTCAATATCGGTAAGAGAAAAAAGAGATTCAGCGTGTTGTAGATATGAGCAGAGTTGTGAGCGTCGCTTCAACAAGTGGAGGCAGTGGAGAGGAACAAAAAGGAAAACCGAGTTTCTCTGATGAGTTTCTCCGGCTTCTACCAGGTTCAACGCAGAATAAGAAGGTCGATGCTAGTGTCCTCCTGGATGAGTACAAAAACATCTGAGATGCTGTGACCCCGGGCACAACAGGTTACTCTCTTTTCACATACTTCTATAAGAATTCTGATAAGCCCATCCCAATTTCAAACCCTTGGACATGTGGTCTTGCTAGGTTTCTTGTTCCTGATGTTTTCGTAGATGTAGACCTATTTCTTGACCTAGAAAATCACTATGATGCCCTCACAAAGACCATCAAAAGGGATTATGGCACTGCCTTGTTAATTTTGAACAGAAACTCATTCATGCAAGCCTTTGGCTTATTTAGTACCATGTCTACAAAAATTGACATGACAAGGCAGGAAAAGAGATACTGTTCTAAGCCTGGTATTGCAAAAGGCTTGTTGCAGAAGCATATGTTGAAAGAACTGAAAAATTACTTAGGTCCTATGGTTGAGCCCTATCCATATTATTACAAGGACCTACACTTCTACATCAAATACAACACTTATGCCCTATGTAGAGTGCTAGGGATTGATGGAGATGCGAAGAGAATCAGTTCTGACATCTTAATGATGGTACTGGACCCACAAGAAGTGCATTCAAGCACTAGTTATGATTACATTCAGCATATAATAGACGAAATGCATGAGGGTTTTGTTGCAACGCAAAAGAGATTAAAGAACCCTAAGGAGAAGGAGCCTAAATTCTTGCATTATTCAGTCCTAATGTACCTTCTCTTATACTTCAATTTTGTAATCATGAAGGTTCATGACTTATCCCCTCAGAGATTCTATCAAGCACAACCAAATCCTATCTAGTTTTGGGTTAGGGTTTGGAATTATACTTCCAGGGAATG
>MU223655.1:2040991-2064597 GCA_018584345.1 Thuja plicata
CATAAGGGCAGATTTTCCTCCAATAGTCACAGAGGTGGAAGATGAGATCAAAAGGGTAAACATTGCTCTCTCATTCTTCAAGGGAAAATTGAACCAGATAGAGGCTAAATTGAGTCTCTTTTCAGCTTATTTCAATAGGTTTATTTCTTCTTTAAAAGGAGATGATGACCAGGTAAAAGCTATAGATACCTCGAGGAGTGAGTTTGACACCAAGATGCCTAGTGAAGAGGCTTTTCTTTTGGGAACTGAGGTTGATATAGAGGGATTTAATTTAATATTGGATGAGGCCTTCAAAGCTGAGACAGATATCAACAAATTCCTACTTGATGTCAAGAACATCACTGATGTAAGATGGGACAGGCAAAAGATACAGGTACAGACTACTCAGGACTTCAATTGGCCATCAGATGATGAAGTAAAGGCATGGGAATTCATGACAACACCGAAGAAAAAGAAGCCTGTGGTAGAGGAAGAAATTTTGGACGATGAATAAAGTAAACACTTGGCGCTGCACTGTTCATAAATAAGATGGACAGTTATTTCAAAAGGAGATGTAGGTGAGTAGGCGAGCACAACAATCCAGACTCAGCATAAAGACTACCAGCTACCATCTACAAATCAGATTGCAGTCGCATGATCGGGAGAAGAACAAGAGATATATGTTTTTACCATTTTAACTCAGTCCTTTCACCGCTTCTTCTCTCTCTCTCTCTCTCTCTCTCTTTTGTCTCTCTTGTAACTTTAGGGTTAGGGTTTTGATACCATTCGAAGCTTGTTGCATCCTTAGGGATTCCAAGATGGTCTAAAATCTATATATAGAGTGAGAATTGTAATAGTTAAGGGTCTTTGATGTTGGAACATTTTTGGAGAAGAGATAATATATTACAGAATTTAGATATTCTGGTTTATGTCTATCTTTTGAAGCTGTATCATCTTTCATGTATGAAAAGCTGGATTATATAAATAATATACGGTGCAATTTTACTCTCCTCTATTGTTGTCTTTTTATTCTTTGTGTATGGTTTTCTATGCTAAGTTTACAAGGTATTCTGTAGCATTCTGGTTATAAAGTGACCATTTGATTACTTACAAGTTTCTTTTAAAGAAAGGACTAAGTTTTGTGAGTAATTTTAAGGAGCATACTACTTTGATTAAGGATTTGATACAATAGATTTGAGGTGACAGGATAACTTGTAAGGCAATTTATCTGAGTTGCATGTGAGCTGTAAGGCAGTTTACTGTGTTTTATTTCTATAATATCTTAGCTTATATTTGACTCTATAGCCCAAAGGATAGGCACTGGTTCAGAAAACAGTCTGATAAGCCATCTGTGTCTGAGATATTCCAAGTTATCAAAACCAAATCAGTTAAAATACTTTGTTACTAAGAACAAACAAACTGAACTTGTTAAGGACCTCTGTCAGCAGGAGACTATCCATATTATTGATTCCTTGAAGAGTGAATCCATTATGTTGTCCCTCCTATAAAGAAAAGGAAGAAGGATGAGAATCCTTGTATCACTGTTTATTGTTATGCTTATAACTATGGTTTGTATGGTTATATCTTGCATTTGGTTATCCTTGGTTATTTGCAAGATAATTCATAAGTTGGTTCAATAAAGATACATAACAAATCAGTGTCCACATCAACAAATACTGTGTAAACAGCAATCTTAAGAGCCAAAACCTTCTTGAGTATTTGTGGAGCTCAAAAATGAAGGACCTTATGCATTCCTTAGCAATTAGGCTTTTCTTGTCTCTGAATCAGTATTAGGAGGTATAGTGTTCAAGTAGTTATTTCAAGCACTGTGATTCATACAAGAAAAATCCCTAACAGTGTGCATTTTTATTTTGTGGTCCATATGGATTGTGGTGATTAGATTTGGAGGATTTTTCAGTGAATGGTGATTCTCTTTTTGTTCTTGGCTAACTTGATCAGTTAAATTTTTTGCTAATGTTCAAGGTGAGACTTGTGGCCGTGTTTCATGTTTGAGGTTGATGATAAGGATCTATTTTATGTCTCAACGGACATACATAAATCAGATTTAATATTATTGGCACATGGAATTTCACTTTGAAATTGGGGTTGAGTCAACCTTGTTTATTTCTCAAGGTTGATGAATTACATGTATTTAGGGGAAAAATTTATATTGTAGACATGTGTAATTGCTTGGAGAGAAAGTGTCCCAGATCTGTTGAGGGTTGAATTGCTCATTTGTAGGAGGTAGAGAGAAATTGAACAGAGATCTGAATTGTACTTCATTGGAATTGACCTAAGCATAGGGTAGATTCCATTATATAGTTAAAAAACTTTATATTGATCATTGTAGTAGTCTTGTAAGGCATCAAGGCTTCCATAGGGTTGTATCCCTTTTGTAATTGAGTAGTGAGCTCTAGGAAGTGTGTCTGAAAGCAATGACATTCTAATTTTTAATATGTGTTATACTTCTAGCAAGGCATAGTCTTATATTGTGGGTTTCATTGTCACCGAGTTTTTTTCCCCTAAGAAGGTTTCCTCGTGAAAAACATTGCTGTCAGGTATTGTGGATGTGTTTCTAATTCATGCATCCAAGTTTATTTTATCAAATAAGAAACAAGGGTTTTTAAGTTTTAGTTTTGAGATAACTGATTCACCCCTCTCTTACTTGCCCGCTGCCATAATTATAACAATTGGTATCAGAGAAAGGTTCCTCTGAAAGAGATTTACCACTTGAGGTGATCTAGAATGACATCTTATACAAAGGAAAATCCTAGATTTTTTTGGATCTAACTACACCTTATGGAAGATTCGCATGATAGTTCATCTCATATACATTGAAAAATATTAGTGGAAGATTACTAAGTCAAGCTATACTAATCTTGCAACCCCTACTACTCCAGATGAGATCAGGGATGTTAAATAAAATATAAGGGAAAATGATTCTTTTTGAGTGCCTTAACTAATGCTAAAATGAAAAATGTCATGGAACTATAGATGGCTAATGATATTTGGGAGTAGTTGCAAAATTTGTACGAAGCATATTTAAGGATGTGGAGGTTGCCAAGTTGGAGAGTTTAAAGGGAAAGTATGAAGCCTTGAAGATGAGTGAATATGAGAATATTGCCTCTTTTATGCTTAGAGTGAATGTGGTGGTGTGTTCTATCAGATGTGTTGGAGGTACTTTGGAAGAAAAAGAGTTTGTTTCTAAGGTGTTGCGATCCTTTCCTTTTGCCTACAGGCTCAAAGTTGTAGCTATTGAGGAAATTTAGATAGTGACATTTGTGACAAGAGATAAACTGGTTGGTAAGCTCTCTTCTCTTGAGCTAAGTGAATTTGGCGGTTCAATGCCTAAGGTGTAATCAACATTCAAACCTAATATTTCTAGAAGAGATAAGAAAAGGTTCCCCTACTACAACTGATAAAATTTTTTGCCAAATATTTGTTAACATATCGACAAACTATTATTGATGAACCGACAAAACATTGATTTAAATTTCATCACTGGATTATTTCCAAACTACGACCAACATTTTTACATCGAAACAATGACCCAACAACATCAGTTAGCACCAGGAAAAATGATGACATTGTTCATCGCAAATTTGATGCATGTTGGTCGCAAACTTCATAAAACCCTCAATGTAACTTTGTCTACAATCATCGAATAAATTCCAGACATTCATCCACTTTCCAATGAGGTGGAGAAAACCTTGTATAACACTACTCCTATGCCAATCATACAATTCTTAACTATCTTGTTGCTAATTAATAATGTAAGATAAAAAGGATCTACTTGTGTTCCATTTTTAGTAACAAAGGTGCCTAGATAAACAATTGGTGGTTCTTTATTTACTTGTTCTTGATTAGAATCTTTTTGAGAGACATCACCTAGATTAGACAATATTTTTAAATCTTCTTTCTTATAATATATAATTTTAATGATTTCAAGCAAAGGAAAATAAATTTTCACCTATGATAATGCATTAAATATAAAATAATTACCAAATGAATAATTTCCATTGACTGTTGGCTTGTGCACTTGTTTGGTCATCTTAGGAACTTCTACCTGATGTTCATGCTTTTTGGTGTCATCTTTGTTCTTTCTCAAAGTGCCCATTTGGATGCTACTTTTCTTTGGCACTTTCAAAAATATTCTAGTGGGCTTCCCTTGATCAACATTCACTATCCTATTCCTTAAATGGTGATTGCTCCTTTCTTGTGCTAAGGCTGCAAAAATACACACTCTTTTCTCTTCATCTTTAATTTTCCTCAAAGTTGGGATTTCATCATCTTAAAATACTTGTTGTGCATTTCATTTCTGGTTTATTCTTCTTGAATCAATTTATCTGGCATATATTAATCATTAGAACTATAATCATCATTCACCCATAACGACTCTATTGATATTGTATTTACCATAGGGTGTTTATCTTCATCCTAATTTTCTTCATCAAGTAAATTGTGGGCTATAACACAGTTTTCAGGATCATGTGACAATCTACATGGATCACACCATCAAATGTCCCCCACCATATGGTTGTTTCTCCTAAAAGGATCCAGATTCTCCTTGTTATGGTTAGGCTTTTTGGGTTTACCATCCTTCCAATTTGTACTATATTTCATATCATGAAGGCTAACTATGTCATTTCTATAGGTTGGTGGCCTATCATTTCTATTTTTCTTTATCTTCAAATGTTTAAGCATATCCATTATTTCATTCAAGTCATCTTTCTTAGGGGCTCTAGGATTTTATAACTTTGAATCATCTCTCTTATTCACTTGGCCAGAAGCTTTCCTATTATTTTCAATGGTTGTGGCAACTTTGAAAGCTTGTTGGACCATTGCTGGTTTGTGTAATATGATTTCATAATGAGTCTTATTGTCAAATGCACTCAAATAAAAATTGATCAAAAATGAATCAACATGCCTTATATCTGTTGGTATTCTCTTTAACAATTTGTTGAAACTTTTATTGAATTCTATAACTGATTCATTGAAATTATTCTTAATACTAGTTAACTCATGAGAAGAAAAAGATGTATTAGTATGCTTCATCAAATTCATCAATGAATTCTGATGCAAAATCTTGCCAACTGGGTATTGATCCATCTGGAAATCCCTTGTATCAGTCACCAACATATCCAATTAAGGATTGCACATATAATATCATGAATACATCTTCATGGTAGATTTCAAATTTGTCAATAATACTTCTCATATTTATCACATGTTGTTCAATCGATTTTGCTCCATTACGACTGAGATTTGGAATAGTTGTCCTCAAGTCATTCTAGATAGGATTTGGATAGCCTACTATCCTACTAAAATCCAACTTCCTATTGTTGGTCCACTGAGAGGGAGGGCGTGAATCAGACAAATAAAAAATTAAACACTTCAAACTAAACTCAATGATTCACTTGGTAATACTGAATACAGTAAATAACTAATTTTCCAAACTACGCAATAACTTAAACAACAATACATCTCATATATGTAAATAAATCATTCAAACTTAGCAACATCATATTAACTCAGTTGACACCAGATTTAAATTTGTTGACATCAGATTTAACTCGGTTGACACCAGAATTAATGAGGAAGCCATATTTAGGAAAAACCTCTCTGGAAATTGTAACCCACAATAAAAATGCACCCTTCTAAAGCACACTCGGTTAAGAACTTATCCTATTAAATATTACAAACACATTGCTAAATGTGACCCTATTAGGGGATTTACCTCAAATCTGTTAAAATCTTCACCCTGTTAGGAGTGGTCTTGTTAGAGGTCTTTAAAAACTCTTTTGGAATGTCACTTAAGTCTAGCTTTTACAAATAGGACTATTAAATCCACTTGGTTAAGAGATTTCTCTGTTACAAATATTAATAAGAAACAGTAAAATTTGATCTGTAAATATAGAAACTAACTTTTCTTGTGTCAGCTCCTTTATGCTCGATTTAATACTAGCATCACATGCTCCATTGATCTCTTTCTCACACTATAGATTCTTCAAACTCTTTTTCTCTATTCTTCTCGATAAATATTGTTCTTCAACTTCTTCTTCTTCCCTATTCAATTCGCTAGCCTCTGTATTCATAATTCTTTGTTTGTTTCTCATTCTTTATCTAGACATACTTTTGCCTCTTAATCTCCTTAATTTAATTTTTCTTCATTTTCACTCAGTCGTTCGATCATCTTCTTCATATTTCACAACTCGGTAAACGATTTCACTTTTACCTCAAAACTTGTATTTTTTTTGGAGCTCTTCACAATTCAGTTTAACCACTTGATCTTTGCCTTAGATCTTCTCATTGAATTTTCTCATTTGTAGATATTATAACAAACATCATTTAATTCATTTCCTCATCCAACTCATCATCGATTTGCATTAAATTTGATCTTATCATCATTTATTATAAATATCCTATACTCGGTAAAACTTGCTTTGAAATTCAGTAACTCACTTCATTCACTGCTTGTTGTGTAATACCCCTCTAACCCTAATATAAGTTTTGTGTTTTTGAAAGAAGTAGGATAATTCAATGTTTTCTTACTAATTAAGTTGTTCATGATTCTTGTTTGATATATTCCTATAGTTTGTTTATAATGATTTCATAAGCTAGTACCTGAGAATTATAATATCAGACATACTGTCTAAAGGTATTATTTTTGTATTTATTTATCTCCATGTATGTATTGAGGACCTTCAAGACCGTTATGAATATATTTAGGATTTTATATGATATGTACTTGATTGATATATATAAGTGATTATTTATACTTTCTTCTGTTAAGGTTACTTTTGATGAATCTTGTATCTCACATAATGATATAAGGTATTTCTCATGATTATGTTGATTTATTATTAGTATTGATTAGAGACTAAACCAATGCTCAATATTCTAACCTTCATTATGATGATTCTACATGCTTTGTGTGTTTATATATACATGATTTGTTTTCATGATTCGGGACAAAGTCGTAGTTACTCACATAGCTGAGGTCCACACGATGTATCGATTTTGGTCATCTGTACACAATATCTTCTTTTATATGTATATCCATCAACATGTTTTTCTCTTTGTGATGCATGCTTGAAGGTACCGGGCATCGACTTCACCCGGCTTCACAAATTTGAGCATGTCATTAAAATCCTCAATCGTTGTTGTGGTTACGAAGACAATACCAAGTTCTCGCAAGAATAAACCCACCTTTGGTCCTTTTCTTATGATCCCTTGCACCTGGGTTGAGTACTCTTGAGTTAGTCATGTATATGTTTTCCTTGACATGATAGTAATTTATTTTGTTATGTGGATAGCTTTGTGGTCTTGAAATGAGTTTTGGAATTATTGCTCCATAGGTCTTGTTTGAGGATTAGTTTACGTGAGTGGTAATTCTCTTTCTGCTAAGATTGAGTGTTATATCTTTTATATAAGAATAACTGGTAGGAGTAATTAATATAATATTAAATTAAAATACTTTATAATAAGAATTATAAAGTATATTCATAAATTAAAGTCTTCTTATAATAATAATAATAATAATAATAATAATAACAATTAAATAGGTATATATACACATAAGAATTTGGGTGCGTACACACACACACACACAAGATACTAATTAAATAATTATATATATTTATGATTTATGTAACAGGGTAAAAGTACAAATCTGTGTCATACTTTTATAAAGGAAAAGGTCCACACCATGCAAAACTGTTAAACTTTAACGACATAAAAGTGACATTTGTGTTTATAATTTGGTAATGATGTAAACTAATGAAATGTGTAAAATTGGATGTAGTTTATGCCTATAATTTTTAAAAAAAAATTTGAATAGAAACTAACATAGTTTTTTTTAATTTTTTGAAGTCCATTTTTTAATTCATGAAAAATGCTAAAAATCTAGGGTCTAGTTCACACCAAAAAAATATATGAAAATAATCTTGTTTTCCTCTCATTTTAGAATATATTTTAGACGACATGTATAGATAGTGCAGAAAAAAAGAAAGACTAGTTTTCGGTATATATTTTGTCTTTTATAACTATTCAAAGTCAGAGTTACCTGAAATTAACCGTTTTTGTCTCCTGCCTAATTTTCCCTAGAAAATCTACACCAAATAGAAAAACAATTATATATTCTTGAAGATGTCTCTTTCCTCTAGTGTTAAATATAAGTTTTTAATTTTTCCAACATGATTTGCTATTTTTTTTTTCTTTTTTTGAACGAGCGAGTTGTTAAATGTTAAAATACCTACTTGGAGTTTTTTCAACTTATAATATATTATATGTAATCAAAGCACTATAAAAATTATATGACCATAATCTAGATTCTGAGTTCTACAAAAGGGTATTTTTAGATTTTAAAACAAGTTGATTCTTGATGGAGAATTAAGCTCCTAAATGGAAGTATTTATAAATTTTCTATTTTTTGCTTATTTGGCTTCAACATGGGATGCCACATATGTAGTTTTGGCCGAAACAATTTAGACCAAAATAGGTTTTCCGAAAGTGTTTCGGCTGAAACTAAGGCCGACCAAACATGATCGCATGGAACATGAAGGAAACCAGTTGAATGAATTGCAAACCGGCTCGGAGGTAGCTGTATTCAATACAACAAGAGCCCTCTTCACATGTAGAATGGTATAGTTTCCTTCCGCTTGCATGCACAGCTCGATCACAAATGAGCCTTTCTTTTTCTTCTTTTTTTGTTTATAATCAAGAGGGTGTCGCAATTACGATGCTATCGTTGCTATTGCAACAGTGTCGGGGGCACTTTAAAAAAATACAAAAATCACGCACAAATGGTAGCACCGTCGCAAATTAGCGTCAGAATTTGACCCCAGATGTTGTAGTGCCACAACCCTCAGACCTCATATATAATGCATTTTTTAATAATTAAAAAAATAGAATTATCAATTATTGCTACTTAATTTTTTATTTTTTTTAATAAAATCATTTTTTAAATAGTTTTAAAGACATATTTTTGGAGTTAAAGGGCGACTATGAATTAAGATTATCAAGGAGGTTTGTATTTTTTGCAAGTTTATTTCTTATTTTTGTTTTTTGAGATTTTTGTGTGTTTTTAATTAAAGCATTGTTCAATATTAAATTATGAACTTATCAATATTTTTTTTTATTTTTTATCAAGAGTGTATGGTTTTGTGTATGCAAGTGAATTGAAGCTCTCAATTTAAACAATTTGTGCAATGAGGAATAAAAGGAACATGACAAGAAAATATGATCGAATAAGGGATGCCAAAATGAAAGGTCATACAAAACGTGATGAAGATGAACCTATTGAAGTTCAAGAAAATTAAATTTAAGTAGGGGAACAAATTGGTGGAGATATATCTTTTGAGATGGGAAATTTGATGGAGATGAATGAGGATTCACTTTTTAGTCAAATTTCATCTAGCGAATTGGTATCTAAAAGCATAGTAAAAAATAATGCAAAAAAATTTGGGATGAATATTTTCAAAATAAAAGTCTGATTGGAAAAGCATAATTATTTGCTAGGTTATTCAGGAAAAAACAAATGACTCCTATTTTGGATTTGTTAGGTGTTGATAATAAGAAAAACTTAGGAGGCAATGTAAATCAAACAATAGTTGAAAATTTGCAAGATGATATGAACGACATTAAAAACTCAAGTTGAGGAGCCGATTTAAGTGTTGCATGTAGAGCATTGATGACTACTTTATCTAGTAGGAGGTTGACACAAAGAAAACAAGTACATGCAATTTCTGATTTACTGAATGTATCTAGAAGAACTGTTCAAAGATATATCAGGAAGAGAAATATGTTAGATGAAAATATTCAAAAGAAGTGGGTTAATATTTGTAGTCCTCGAAAAGACAAAATTTATGAAGATGTAAAAAGATAGGCCATTAAATATTGGACTGCTCACTCCTGTGTTTCTTCTAATAGAAGGGATACTATACAAATGAAAGATGAAGACACCGGTATGAAAACTGCACATCCAAAACATTTTATAGATACAACACAAAGTGAATTTTTTGAAGTATTCAAGCAAGAATATTTAGATGTGAAAATATGTCAAAGAATATTTGAGAGGTTGCACCCTTGCTTTATATGCATAAATAAGGTAAGTGAAACTTTTTTTTGCCAAAATAATGTTGAGTTTCATCTATATTTGCAATCATATAAAAACATTATGGCAGTACTTAATTCAGATATGGTCATCCCTGGAAGTACAAAATAATTTGTGAAGTCTATTTTATGTGAGAAATCAGAAGATTCAGATGATTTCAAAGTACAATATATAAAGAGTGCATGCAATGATTGTGGAGATTTACATAAATTTCCATTGCAAATTGAGAATATTAATGTTTCAACGCCTATTTTTTGGAAGAGATTTGAATATGAGACATATTGAACTAAGACCGGAGATGAATCCAAAAAAAATGTATTGAAGGAGAGTGAATTTCTGTACCTTGAATTTATGACCAGGTTTCGTACTATAATTTAACCACATATCCAGCATTGTCATGGTGCATGATGGCAAGCTAAATAGTTTCATGATTCCAAAAATTGTTTTCCACCTGGTTGTATTCTTTTAGTTGTAGATTTCTCTGAGAACTATACATTCTACCCTCAATCAGAGCTTCAAGATCAATATTATCATTCTGAGCAAGTTGTAATATTTGTGCAAGTGACCTATAGTAATTTTATTTGGATGAGGTAGAAAGTACCAATCCAAATGAACACATTATCATCAAGGATGTTCTTTTCGATATCAGCAATGATAGGTTCATGATAGGAGTTATGTGGCTCATTGTTTTGCAATGTATTTTGAAGATATTACGAATCACGGGATAAAAGCTTCATAACACTAGATTTGGTTTGATGGTTATGCAGGTAGGTGTACATGCACTTCCATTCATTTTCATTCTCATTCATTACTTGTTAATTTATCAAATGATAATAATTTAAATTATTAAATTTTTTATTTTAGTTTTGATTTGAATATAATAGAATCTGGATTTGTATAGGTGATTTTTTTTTTGTGGTTGCGGATCCTGACAATGCAAAAAGTGTAGATTAATATCTACTAAGATGCACAAAAGAAAAATACAAGTTGTCAGAAGAAATTGTAGATGGTGATGGACAGTCATATCTGACTGGGTCAGTTGTTATTGAAGGAACATATTATCAGAAAATAAAGATAGAAAAAAATGGTGTTCAATTTATTGAATATATGTTTGGCCAAAATTTTATACATTATAGTCACTTGGTTATAGAAACAAAGTTGCAATTTGAGACATTGCAAAAAAGAGGATGTGGCAATAAAAAATGAAGGTTGCCTATTGACGAACGTGAAAAACTTCTGGAGATAATAAAAGACAGAGAGGATCCAGACTATACGTATCAGGAGCTTTAGGATAAAACTCTTTTTGTAGCTCTCGTACTTTCATATTTGAACTCTACAGTTTGAACGCTTATTTAATGTATTAGATATTGGATATATGTTGTTGAACTCTATATTTTGAACTCTATAGTTATGCATTCTTTCTAAATTGTGTATTATTTTATAAAGTATATTTTAATGGTTCAAAGGTTTTAATATATAGCTTTTATGTATGTTGTTATACATTTATGTTTTGATGTGTATGCTTTGATGTATGACCTCCCCTTAAGACATCCCCTTAAGATAGAGCCCTTTTTTAAAATTACTTTAAAATACTTAAATGACATGTTAGAATTGGATAATACTGAGAGGGGGAGCGAATCAATATTATATCACTTAATTAAATTCTTCAACCATTTAAACATTAAACATAAACTTGCAGTAAAGAAAAGAACATAAGAAAATGACATAGTACTCATAACACCATATTTTTTTTCAAGGAAACCCTGGCCAAGGGAAAACCCTGGTGGGGATGGTACCCACAAGCATGTACTAAAGTATAATGTCCCTATTAGGAGACCTATCCCTATTAGGAGCTGAATATTACCTAGCACATTTCCTTATTAAAGGAATTACAACCCTATTAAAGGTTCACAACACCCTGTTAGGGGCCAACTGAGCTTACAACTCTTACAAAGTAATTCTCTTTACAAAGTGTTCTCGGTCATGAAAAAAACAAGAAACACTAGTGCTTAGTGATGAACTATAACTGGTTGAATGTTTGAAGATGTTAAGTTGATGATCATGCAAGGCACTAAATCAGTTAATGTATTGTATTTTTATTGATGTCAACTTGAAATAATCTGTATGGTCATGGACATACTACCAAAGACTTAAAATAACCAATGAATCAAAGGCTATGCTATCAGTAATGCATATAAGTGAAGTATTCACAAAGTGACTGCATACACGGACAGAGTTCACACAATGGACATAGTAAGAGAAAATTCACAGTGTTACCAGACGAGCAAATGCACAGCATTACCGACGAGCAAAGTCACAGTGTTTCCCGACGAGCAAAGCAGAAAGTAACCCGACGGAAAGAATTAAAGTGTTTCCCGATAGACGGAGATCCTGAAGACAACTAGAGTCACACAGACAAAATAGTCAGTTATCACCGATGACTAACTGAAGTGTTGACCGACAGAATAGAGATTTCAGAAATGACAAAATGCTTAGTTGTCAAGAGCTAAAAATAGACGTAATTAATACTTATCATTTTTTTAATTGACAAGATAAAGCCGAGGATAAGTAAAGGATTTAAATCTGCTTTGTCCAGTTGGCAAGAAGATCTCTATGAGATAAAACTAGAGTTTTTCTTTAAATCTAATTGGCGAGAATTGTGGATCACGCCAAGATCAAGAAAGCCAAGAAACGGTGAATCATTATGAATTGTGGGGTGAATTGAAGTGAAAATAATAGATGTTCAAGAGATTCTGAAGGAGAAGAAAGTATTCATTCAGACCTGATCAACAAGGTGACGAAAGAGCTAGATTCTGCAGACACCGACAAACACTAAAACAACATCAGAGAGCAGAACAATGTGGAGAAAAGGTATTGAATTGATTATATTGATCAGAGAGGTAATGCACTTACAATAGATCTAAAAATATGCAATTTAAGTTGTATGTGTGAACAAATCACTTTATTGTTTCAGTTTAACCATTGAAGCATCAAGTCTCTTAACCGAGCAGGACTTAAAAGTGTTTTGTAATTGAGATACATCCCAAGGAGTATGAAAAAGTTTGATCATAGAAAGTGCCATTCGATATGCCCGATACCTATTGACAGGCCAAGTGAGTGTTTGATCAAGGATGGTAGCATTAGATGCCAGATACTAAGTGACAAACTATCTTTTAAATTCTCTAACAAGGTCACTCCTAATAGTGTGTTTGTAACCTTTAACAGGGTTGGTTCTTAACTGATCTCACTTCAGAAGAGTGAAAATATGGGGTACCGGTCCCAGTGGTTTTTCCCTTAACAGGGTTTCCACGTAAAAAATCCATGTTTTATATGTTTATGTTTCATTACTTTATTATTTTGCATTTCACATAAGTTATTCTGGATTGATCGGTATACACGACTTATTTATTGTGATGCGGTAAACAAAAAGATTGCTTATTGATAAACATACAGAAGAAGGTTTTACAAAGAATTTTGACAAGTAGTAATTTGTTATAAGTATTTCAAGGCATTCATCTTGTAGGACTGAATATCAATAGGGGATCAAAAGTGGTACTAAGTTTTAAGGGTTGATTAAAGGATTAATTTTTGAGGCCGCTGATTCACCCCCCCTCTTAGTTATTACTAAAAATTGGTATCAGAGTTTGTGTGCTTAGAAGGAAGGTTTCAAGACATAAGCTAAAGATCACAAGGTGAACAGACGAGATGTACCCAAGTTGAACAAAGACAATTTTGCTTCAGGGCAAAGCAGAATAAGACTCCACTTATCAGGTATTGGAAATGATGTTACTCAATACTTAGATACTGAATATGTGTTGCCCATAGGAACACCCACAGTTGAACAAATGAGAGAGAAGCATGAGCACAATTACATGATGATAGAGCTTGCTTCCTCACTCTCCGATGCTGAGTTTGAAGATGTCAAAACTTGCAAAACTACAAAGCAGATGCGGGACAAATTGAAGCTTATACATGGTGGTGATAAAAATGCTCTGAGAGCCAAGGTAGAAAGCCTTAGAGGAAATTTTGATGATCTCAAAATGAAAGAAGGTGAAAACATCACACAGTACAACACAAGAATCAAAGAGGTAATCAATGCTATCTGAGGAGTTGGAGGTGTACTAGATGAAGATATAGTGGTAAGTAAAATTCTAAGAACCTTATTGCCTACTTATGCTATTAGAGTATCTGCCATACAAGAAATGAGAGCAGTAGCAAATAGCAATGTTACTCTAGACAGTTTTATTGGAAGAATGATTTCATTTGAGATGAATAATTTTTATAATAGTGTCTTACCAAACATAGAGTCTGCATTCAAATCTCCTTTGAGAATAAGTAAATCAAGTCATAAACACACTATGAGAAAATATTGTGATAGTGAAAGTGGAGAAGAAGAAGATCTTGATAAAATTGAAGCACTTATGGCTAGAAGAATGCATATAGACAAAGGTAAATACCACATGTGTGTTTTAATTGTAAAGAGATTGGACACTTTGCTGCAAGATGTTTTAACAAAAGAAAAGATGACAAAAGTAATGATAGGTCATTTGAAAAGAAGTATGATAGAGGTTATTATAGAAGCAACTGAAAATCAGAAAGAAGAGATACCCGAGACTACAAGGACAAAGGAAAGAAGGCCAGTTACCTAGAAAAATGTAAAGATGATGATATTGGCGCTGAATCTAATGAAGACATCGAGATGGTGTTTGTGGTAGTAAAAGATTATTCAAATGATGATGAAGAAAGGTATGTAGAAATTGCACTCATATCTAAAGTTAGTAAAAATGATGTCTGGATCATAGATAGTGGCTGCACTCACCACATGACTAGTGACAAACAAAATTTTGAGACTTTTGAATACTACAATGGTGGTTCAGTAAGAATGGGTAATGACACACCTTGTCTAGTTGAAGGTAGAGGAACTATCATGTTGAATAACTTGATAAAATGTGAAAATGCTTATTGGGTGAAAGGATTGAATTATAATGTATTGATTGTTTCTAAGTTTAATAATTTAGGTCATAGAGTATCATTTGAAAATAAGAAGGCAAAGATCTTCAATGAATTAGAAAATGTGATTGGAACCGGTGAGAAGACCAAAGGTAACTTATTCTATCTGAATGATACTGAAACCACTTGCTTAATGGATAGAAACCAAGACATATGGTTGTGGCACAAAATATTGGGTCATCTAAACTTTGAAAACATGATAAAGATAAGAAGAAAAAGAAATGGAAGAGGCTTACCGACGATGATTAAGCCCGACAATATCATGTGCAAAAATTGTCAAAAAAGGGAAGATGACAAAGTCTAGTTTCAAAAGAAAAACCCATACATCTGATGGCATTCTAGAAATATTCCATACTGATTTATGTGGAACCATGAGGAAAAAGAGTTATTATGGTGATAGATATTTTATTCTCTTTGTTGATGATTACTCTAGAATGATGACAGTTATGTTTCTAAAATATAAATCAGAAGCATTTAAGATGTTTAAATGGTACAAAGAAATGGTTGAGAAACAAAGTGGTAAAGAATTGAAATGCTTAAGATCAGATACAGGAGGGGAATTTATTTTAGATGAATTCACTAAATTTTTTAATGAGCATGGAATCAAAAGACAAATCTCTAGACTGAGAACACCACAACAAAATGGAAATGCTAAAAGAAGGAACAAACCCATACTTGATTGTGCAAGGACACTGATGATAGAGAAAGGAATCACCCAAATATTCTAGAGAGAAACTATCATTACTGTTGTTTACACATTGTACATAGTACAACTGAAGAAACACACCAAGAAGACACCTTACACTAGTAAATTTCACCCTATTTTTTGACGAGAATAGTCAAATTTTCTACATGAATTGGTCGAACAGGCAACCAAAACTATCGTCGCTCTTTTTGCATCGATTAAGCAATGATAGAACATATAGTTGAAATTTTGACCATACCAGTGGTTGAATTATCCACTGAATCAATCCCTTGGTACTGGAAGAATAAGCCATCAAATGTGTTAGGGATTTTTCTTGTATGAACCACAGTGCTTGAAATGACTAGTTGAACACCATGCCTTCTAATATTGATTCAGAGACAAGAAAAGCCTAATTGCTAAGGACTGGATAAGGTCCTCCTTCGTTTTTGAGCTCCACATATACTCAGGCAGGTTTTACCTCTTAAGATTGCTGTTTACACAGTATTTGTTGATGTGGATACTGATTTGCTATGTATCTTTTGTTAAACCAACCTGTGAATTACCTTGCAAATAACCAAGCATAACCAGATGCAAGATATAACCATACAAACCATAGTTATAAGCATAAAAAGAATTAGTGATACAAGGATTCTCATCCTTCTTCCTTTTCTTTATAGGAGGGATAACCTAATGGATTCACTCTTCAAGGAATCAATAATATGGACACTATCCTGCTGACATAGGTCCTTATGAGTTCAGTTTATCTGTTCTTAGTAACAAAGTATTTTAATTGATTTGATTTTGATATATTGGAATAACTTAGACAAAGATAGATTATCAGACTATTTTCTGAATCAGTGCCTATCCTTTGGGCTATAGAGTCAAAATAAACTAAGATATCATAGAAACAAAATATAGCAGATTGCCTTACAACCCACATACAATTCAGGTAAGTTGCCTTACAAATTACCCTGTCATCTCAAATCTATTGTATCAAATCCTTAATCAAATCAGTATGCTCCTTGAAACTACTTACAAAATTTAGTTCTTTTCTTAAAAGAAACTTGCAAATAATCAAATGGTTACCTAATAACCAGTATGTTTCAGAATACCTTGTAAACTTAACATAGAAGAGAAAACACAAAGAATAAAGAGACAACAATGGAGGGGAGTAAAATTGCACTATATATTATTTATATGATCCAGCTTTCCATACATGAAAGATTATACAGCTTCAAAAGATAGACAGAAAACCCAGAATATCTAAATTCTGTGATATATTATCTCCTTTCCAAATGTTCCAACCTCAAAGACCCTTAACAATTACAACTCTTATGCTATATATAGGTTTATGACCATCTTGGAATCCCTTAAGGATGAAACAAGTTTTGGATGGCCAAAGAAAAACTAACCCTAAAGTTACAAGAGAGACAAAAGAAAGAGAGAGAAGAAGCGGTGAAGTGACTGAGTCAAAAAGGTATAAACATAAATTTCTTGTTCTTCTCCCGATCTGGCGACTGTAATCAGATTTGTAGATGGTAGCTGGTAGTATTTATGCTGAGTCTGGATAGTTGTGCTTGCCTGCTCACCTACATTCTCCTTTTATAATAACCGTCCATCTTGTCTTTGAACAGTGCAGTGCCAAGTGTTCACCTTACTCATCGTCCAAAATTTCTTCTACTACCACAAGCTTCTTTTTCTTTGGTGTGGTCATGACTTCTCAAGCCTTTAATTCATCATCTAATGGCCACTTGAAGTCCTGAGTACTCTGTACCTACACCTTTTGCCTGTCCCATCTTACATCAGTGATGTTCTTGACATCAAGTAGGAACTTGTTGATATCATGTCTTAGCTTTAAAGGCTTCGTCAAATATCTTATTAAATCCTTCTATATCAACCTCTATTCCTAAAATAAAAGCCTCTTCACTAGGAATCTTGGTGTCAAACTCACTCTTCTAGGCATCTATAGCCTTTACCTGGTCATCTTCTCCCCTTAATGATGGAATGAACCTATTGAAATCACTTGAAAAGAGATTCAATTTTGCCTCTATCTGGTTCAAATTTCCTTTGAAGAATGAGAGAGCAATGTTTACTCTTTTGATCTCATCTTCAACCTCTATGACTATTGGAGGAAAGTCTGGTCTTATGGCTTGTAGAGATGACAATTTCTCAAACAAATTTGCCCTAGCAGACCACTTTGTGAAGTAAGGGTTCAGAATTACCAGGTACCTCATTACCTCAGCATGCAATGCTGGCAACTTATTATATGTGTTAACTACAACATCAGCTTTATCTTTTAGAATCTCAATTCTATGTTGTAGTATGCCTTTCAATGCCTTCAAAGCTATTGCATTTTCTTTTTCTTCATCCACCTTTTATTCCATAGCCTCTTCTGACTTAGGCTTATCTTCAATCTACATTGGTGGTGGTTGTGCAAGCACATACACTACCTCAAGCTTTGCCTCCAATTCATCTGTCAATGTCTTTATCAGCTGATCCCTCTGGTATAGTTTTATGTGGCACATGTCTCTGTCCTTAGACAGTGCACTAGTTTCTTCCAACAGAGTAGTATACCTCTCAGACAATTGCTTTGTCTTGTCCTCATTGAGTTGAGCCCAGTGTGTCATAATTTGGGAGATTTCTATGTCCCCTATGTTTTGTACTGACCACACCATTTGTTTCCCCACCATATTCTCTTGAATGTTTAGTAACTGGGGCTTCTGGTCTTTTGGGATTAAGCTCCACATTGCAAAGGCCTGATACTTTGGGTTATACCCAAATCCTTTTATCATTTATCCTACCTGGACCTCACTAACCATTTTAAGGTCTGGCTACTTTCTGATTTGATCTATAATGAAAGCAGATGCTAAATCCCATCCTTCAGCCAATAAGATCCCACTTCCTAGCACCATCTTCCTGGCATCTTCAGGCGAGATATCCTCATTCTCAGGATCATAATTTTGTAAGGCCACTAGGACTTCATTTGTAATTGTTTCTTTTCCATCCACAGTCAATTGGGACCTGAGATAATTGTTTTGTGCCATCTGAGGAAGTCTTTAAACTCCTCAGTTTTTACAAAGCTCTCATCATCTAAGAATTTTTGCTGATTAAGAAATCTTTCATCAACACAGGCCCTGAGTGGTATCTCAACTTCATCTTCTGGGTCAGGCCGTTGCTTCTTCCCTTCCCTGATTTCTTTTCTCAGGTTATGATCATATAACCTGGTGACAGGGACTAAGGCCTTAGCCTTATCCTTTTTCTTACCTTGTCCTTCTACTGAAGGCTGCCCTAACTACAATTTTTTCCTCTTTGCAGTAGGCTCCTCTATATCATCAGGCTGGCTAGCAACTGTCAAATCTATAATGTGTTGTTCTGCTCCCTGCAACTGTGGGATCTCAGCCATTTCTTGCCCTGAGGCTTGTTGTTGTGGAGGATTCATGGGAGGACGTGCATAATCACTATCATCACCACTCTCTTCTTCTGATTTTGAGTGTTCAGGTGACTGAGCACCTTTTTTATCCAGGACCGTATCCAATTTCTCTACTAGCACATAATAGTTATCTATCATGGCCTTAATCCTATCAAAATATGGGAGATCAGGGTAAAATCCCCCAAAGGACAACCCATTTCTTTTTATTTGTGTCTGTAGCTTCAGCAACTCCTAGATTCTCAGTCTTCTCATATGAATGTCATCCTCATCCAAGAGGTTTCTTGTTGAATCTTCTTCTATGCATTCACAATGGACGTTGGTATTAGGGATGGTAGGAGTATACAATTTCCTAACCCCTGCCATGAAGCCTTCTGGGTCAATGTACCTATAAGGGGCTGCCCCCATTCTGTACTTCTCCAACCACTGACCCACTTCATCAATGGCATTCTTGCCAATTGTAAAATTGAGAATTTTGAATTGCCTAGGGGTTATAGTCCCCTTTTTATGCGGTGCAAATTGCTCATTATCTATTAGCATCAACTGCCAAATGAATTCCATTGCAGCTACTCTTGCAGGCACATGATATGGCAATATATGAGGTGGGTGAATGCACCCATATACTCTGATGATGGTGAAATTTTCCTCCAAGAAGAAATCACCCCAGTTATGATTTCCAGGCCAATTGTCTAGATACTCACAGGGCCTAAGCAGTTGTATGATCTTCAATGGGACTCTAGTCCTGTTTGTCCCTAAACTTTGAACAATTGGATACACAATCCAATTCTTGAAGGCACAGTAATCACAATCCCTAGAAGTATAATTCCAAACCCTGTCCCAAAACTGGATAGGATTTGGTGCTACTTGATAGAATCTCTGATGGGATAAGTTATGAACATTCATGATTACAAAATTGAAGTATAAGAGAAGGTGCATTAGGACTGAATAATGCAAGAATTTAGGCTCCTTCTCCCTGGGGTTCTTTAATCTCTTTTGGGTTGCTACAAAACCCTCATGCATTTTGTCAATTATGTGTTTTATGTAATCATAGTTGGTGCTTGAATGCACCTCTTGCAGTTCTAGTACAATCATTAAGATGCCAGCACTGATTCTCTTTGCATCTACATCTATCCCTAGTACTCTACATAGGGCATAAGAATTATACTTGATATATAAGTGTAGGTCCTTGTAATAATATGGATAGGGCTCAACCATAGGACCTAAGTAATTTTTCAATTATTTTAACATATGCTTCTACAATAAGCCTTTTGCAATACCAGGCTTGGAACTATATCTCTTCTCCTGCCTTGTCATGTCAATTTTAGTAGACATGGTGCTGAATAAGCCAAAGGCTTGCATAAATGAGTTCCTATTTAAAATTAGCAGGGCAGTGCCATCATCCTTTTTAATGGTCTTTGTCAGGGAATCATAGTGATTTGCTAGGTCTAGAAATAGGTCTACATCTAAGAAAATATCAGGAACAAGTAACCTAGCCAGACCACATGTCCAAGGGTTTGACACTGGGATGGGCTTATCAGAGTTTTTATTGAAATAGGTGAAAAGGGAGTAACCTATTGTGCCCGAAGTCACAACATCTTGAATGTTCTTGTATTCATCCAGGACAACATTAGCATCAGCCTTCTTATTTTGTGTTGAACCAGGCAGGAGACGCAGAAACTCATTAGAGAAACTCGGCTTTCTTTTCTGTTCCTCTCCACTCCCTCCACTTGTTGAAGTGACACTCATGGCTCCACTCATATCTGAAACACCTTGAATCTCCTTTTCTCTTACCGATATTGAAACAAATTTACCACAGAGAGCAGCTGACCGTTCTGTGCACAACTTTTCTGTAATTTAGAACTCTCTGATCAACTTTGGATACACTGCAACTGAGCAAGATATCTCTCTTTTTTGAAAACTTAGCAACTTGGGATCTGAAAACTAAAAGCACGGTGAATGAGAATGAATGCACCATCAACTCCTTATAGCCATCATTCAGAGTATGTAGCTCATAATTTGGAAACATCAGTTTTTCCATTAATTCGACATGATGTGAATTTAAACAAAAAACCTAGCCGTAGTTGCACGAAGTTGACAGGAAATCAAATTTTCAAAATGAATCCTCGGAGCAATCATATAATGTTTAAGAGAGCTGACATGTCACATTCTAATTCATTGTCTGTCTCACATGTCAGCTACTCTTTTTGCACAGTAATCAAAATACGAGCCTGTGATTGGTTTCCAAGAGATTTACTCTGTCACATCAAAAAATTGTCGTTGCTTTTCAGATCTTGTAATTAGGCGACTGCGCGATTGCATTAAGTCTCTTTGTCGCGGGCTTCTCTCACTAACCATGGTTCCATCTCAAGACTTGGCGACAATGTGCTTCTGTAACCTTGGCTGACCCAAGTTACAATCTGGCGACCAGATGACATAACTGAAGTCACAGTCACGCGGAGTTAAGACTAACTCATCTTTCTTTTCGAGACCTTGTGACTTACCGTTATGCTTAACCTTCACAGTTATCTCCCTATCGCCAAATGATTAATTTTTGTTTCAAGACTACGCGACAATACCTAGTCACCCAGTCGGGAGGACTTTTCCCTTGGGGCACTTTTCTTTCCAGACTTTGCAACCACCGTTGGATCCTTTGATTCTTTCATCTGACGGTTGTCACTTAATTGCCAAATGTTCATGCCTGCCCTTAAATCATTCCCAGACATCGCGACAGAAGGCAAAGCACCTTAGTCTCGTTGTTGCTGAATCCACTTTCTCCTTCTTGCGACCATGTGATAACCTTCTCTTAACAGCTATCTGCCTTATGACACATGTCACTCGATCATTGGTTCATTTACTGCATACTGGAGAACTGAGTCATCATCTTGCTCTGGTGACATCCTGACTACACTTTGCTACAAACTTCAAACGGCTAGTCACATAATCTCAGCTAAAATTTCTTAACCACTGTTTCTTTTTGAGACCTCACGACTGAAGGCCTGACTTAACTGTTAGCTTTGATTGATTTGGCGATAACGCGACATGAAGTAATCGCGAAGTCTGAGAACATTTTCATAACTGTGAGAAATCTTTCACGATCACCCGACTAAGCAGTAGGTCCCTTCTTGATAAAGATTTATGACATAACTATCTCGCGACTACCTGACATGAAAGAAATCACTGAGTCTCGAAAGGCAAAGGAATATTCTGAAGCTTAAACGAGACTACGCGACACAAGGAAAATGCTAAGTCAGAAAGACAAATGGAATGTTCATTCTGGGTAACGCGATGAGGTGACTTGAATTAAAACACATGCCTTTAGTAAATGGAAAAAGTAACGCTGAAACATAAGACATGACCTAGGATTTACAAAATTCATCATTTAATACTTGGATAGCCTAGGGTTTTGAGGTTTTTTACCAATTTGAGCAAAGTTTAGACTTGAAAACCTGAAATTTGACATGGGTAAGGACATAATGAACAAGAGATAGCTGAATTGAACACATCAGAACTTAGAGAGCAGGACAAGGAACTAGGGAAACAAGCAAAAACATGAAATACAACCAATAGTGGCTTTGATGTGGATTGGCTAAACAAGGTTTATGACAAAGAACCACAAAATATCTGGTTGCAGACCACCTCTCATGGAGCAAAACCCTAAAACAAAAAGGGAAATATGTACAGAATTTACAAACAAGGGACAAGGAAAGGAGAATACAATACAAACTTACTTGTGCACCTTGAACCTTTACTCAAAAAAGGGCTTCAAAAATTGCCCATGCACAGGCAACTCAAAGAGATCTCCTTCCATATTCTTCAACAAGTATGAGTCTTTACCAAATTTCTCTGCAATAATGAACGGTCCTAGCCATAATGACTCAAACTTCTTGTGCTTGCCTTTAGCCTCTGCCCTTGCATTCCATTGGATAACTAAATCATCAATTTGGAATTTTCTCTCAATAGCCCTCCTGTCAAATAGATATTTCATTTTCTGTTGTAGCTTCACATTTTCTCTCTGACTATTTCTCCTCACTTCATCCAATTCATTTAGCTGCATCATTCTGTTTTGCATATTATCAGAGACATCTAAATGTTCCTCTTGTATGTACTGGCAAATAGGCAATAAATTTTTAATAGGCAATCTCGCTTGTAAACCATACACCAACTCAAAAGGTGATTGACTAGTTGCCTTCTTAAGTGTTATCCTATCAGCCCAAAGAGCTAATCTCAATTTTGTATGCCAAGTCCTTTTGTTTTATTCCAAAGCCCTCTTCAATATTTTCAATATGCTTTTATTGCTAGACTCAGCTTGTCCATTGGCCTGTGGGTGATATGGGGATGAATATGATATTGTAATCCCATACTGCTCACAGAAACTTGTCATTTCTTCTGAT
>MU223655.1:2089628-2117951 GCA_018584345.1 Thuja plicata
AGATGATCCTTGGGGTGATAAGTAATGCATCAAGACCAATGAAGGGTTGACAAATTGTGTAGACTAGGATGAACAAAAAAAGGTATGATTCTCATATGCATAGAAATTTAAAATTACACAGGGTCATGTTATGCCCTGCATCCCCGTCCCTACATTTTGTGTGCAAAATGTTCGGTCCCCCTTTTTTTCTTTTGCCTGCTTTTTCTTTGCGGGCTTTGACTTGTCTTTATTTCCCTTTTGTTTTCTTTCTCCGGGGTTTTCTTCCCCGGCGTGTCATTTTGTTATTTTGGTTTTCTCCTCCGGGACTCTGGTCCCGGAGGTTGCCTTTTGTTGGGAACTGGATTCCAGACTCTGGGATTCTTCGTCATGATGTTCTTAGGGATATCATCACGAGGAATCCCCGGGTCCAGAGTCGGAGGTTCTGCCTATCCGGAGATCGCCGGAAGACAGAGGATTGCCTTTTTACCGTGGGTATAAATAGAAATTATCTGTCACTTTCACACTTACCACGATTAAAACCTTCGAGCACTTAGAGAAAATTAGAGTGATTTTAAAGCGATTAACAGAGCATTTGCAGAGAATTTGTGATAATCAAAGCTTAACACCTTCTGCGTTCTCAGGAAATTACAAGTGCTTCGTGGTGGTGATTCTGACAATTTGACAACTCGAGCTCCCGTGGTAATCTTCCCTTTCTTCCACCTTCTGCATTTTCAGGTTGGTATTTCTGCTTTCCCTCCTCTCTGGCTTTCTCTATTTTTGTTTGGTTTCCGTTTGTTTCATTTTGTTTTGCTTCCCTGTTTCATCTAGTCTTTTTGTCTTCTGGTTTTGCCACTCGTTGGTGGGTCAGCTCTGCCAGAGGGTTGTCCACCCTCTATGCAGAAGTTGTTTCTGTAAATAGTGTAAATAGTGGTCTATTTGTGAATATATAGAAAAGTTGTACATATTTGTTTTCGCTTTGTCTGGTTTTTCCGTGGGCATCCTCCCCGCATTGTATATTCATGTATATATGTACATAGCTGTATGTAACCCTTATATATATCCCTCAACTTCATGTATATCCTTCCAGGTGACTCGGCAAGCTGGTTGAGTCACCTTTGCTCCTAGTTCTCGGCCTCCAAGTTCGCTTCGAGGCAGAAAACCACCTGTTTGAAACTCGGCTCCCCGCTGGTTTCAAATAGGCAGTTTTCTCTCTCCTCCATGAAGGCTGTCAGAACCTCATTTACGTCCCATGCATGCAATCAATTCCAACCAAGTGGCTTTCCCTTTTCGTGTGTTCAGATAGTTGGCTCCGCCATCATCGCCATCACATCTATTTAATGCCAACGCATGTAGTGTCCGCGTGGGCTTGACAAATTGCCTTTTCAAACATCTTTACTAACAGTCATTTCTCCGGGCTTCGGGCCTCTTACCACCGTCCATCCTGTGTCTTCACCAAGTGTGATAAAATTCTCCACACCCGGATATGTTGATACTTTAAGTTTATGCTATGTTTTGCTTTTTGGTTCTCTTTGCATGATACTAACTTTTCAGGAAAAGCAAACGTCGTGGTGGTAAGATCTCCGGACCCAGGAGTAACTTTTTTATTTTAATAAAAATATTCTGATGGTTGCTTTGCCTTGTAGGTTCCCGGACTTCATCTTCTAAACATGTCTGAAGCATCCGCATCATCTCCTCCTGAAATTCTGGAACTACCAACAGCGAAAGAAACCAGGGAAGCTATGAAATCTAAGATGGAGCGGGCCCTGGAGAAACTGCCCCTCACCATGAAGTTTGTGTAGAACAACATCATTACGAGCTCAAAGATTGAGTCCAAGGTTAAACTCATAACTGACACCAGCATCAGAACGTGGGCAGAGATGCAAGCCTTGGTAAAAGTAATGCACATCCAGCGACAAGTTGGGGATCAATTAGCGATCAATGTCAAAGGTTCCGGGATCCTCTGGGCAGCTTGCTTCCCATGCTCCGTGCAGTCTCCGGAGCTTATCATCACGCTAGCGGCCAACTACAATTCCTCTATTTGGGCCGTTATACTTGTAGCCATAGAACCTATGGGATACCCCACTCCACTGGTGTCCTTTGACCCAGACACATTCTGGGCGGGATTGGGAATCCCACAATTCGACAGAGCCACAGTGGTTACAAGAGTTGATGCCTTGGACCAGTTTACTCAACTGGAGGATGTTGCCTGGGTGTACATGAATACCCACTGGCTCAAGGCCCCAAAGAGGGATCCATAGAGAATGAAGATAGAAATCCCCCTCTCTGAATTCAAGGAGAGCATCCAGATGGGGATAATAGCATTAGCCTGGGTATTTGGGCAACCCTCCACCCAGGAGTTTGCAAAGTGGATGTATTATTTTCTCCTCGGCATCTCCACCAAGGGAGAATTCTTCGACTGGGCCGCAATAATCTCCAATCACGTTGACTCCCAGTTCCTCCAGGTGGACAGGAAAAAGAAGTTCTATATGTCTTCTTACATTTTCTGGGCCCTGGCCCAGCAGAGGCCCCACTCCAATGGCCTACTTAAAGATGGCGTGCTCAGGATGGGCCTGGAAGAAAGAGCACTATGGGACCATTTCCCACAAATTCAATGGGAGGCCAGCTTCCCCAGTTTCTGCTAGGTAAACGATGCGTTCGTTTACTACCATTTGCTCACGCCCACCCGGGATGCCAGATACCGCCTGTCCACTGAGGCGATGAAGTTAGTTAGTAGCTATGGGCACTACTATATCCATTTCCAGTAGCATACCTACATTAGGGTCACCGGCTTCTCTGGGAATCCCTACTTGTTGCCCAGGCATTGCGGGGACAAGATCATGCTGTTGGAATATTGCCGGCAAATGATGGAGTTGCACACCTTCTTTGCCCTCAAGAAGGTCCCCAACGTCTCATTCCCAATCACCTGTGGGAACTACACCTGCAGTCTGGCCATCGCAAAAGAGGTAGACAATGAGCTGAAAAGTTATAACCTGCAGGAATTCTATTTGGCGCGGAAGAGCTTTGATCCACATGGGAAAATAGCAACGACAATGCCCCGGGCTTCAGAGCCCCATCAAATACACATGGAAAATTTCTGGGTAGATTGCCAAGACGACATGGATGTGCAAAGCCAGCACTATATCAGAATGACTGCCGGAATGATGCAGGAACTGAAGCTCTGGAGATTCCCTCTGGGCTTCTCTGACGCCGCCCCCAACATAGATCCCTAGTATAAAGAAAAGGGGATTGATAAAATGGCACTGCCGGCAATGCATTGGGCCACCCAAGAGGGGTCCACAATTGAGGACTTCACTCGAGATGTGGTCGAGCGAAGTCATGCCTATTTTAAGAAGGTATGCCCCATGAGTATGCATCAAGCTCCCCGACCGGAACAAAGATTAGCACCACTGCCAGTACCAAGATTGATCCCGGGGGCCGGTACTTCTTCACAAGGTGCAGACAAAGGGAAGAAAAAAGATACAACCCCTTCCGTGCAAGAAGTCCCCATAGTAGAGAAAATAAAACAATCAGTGGCAGCTTCCCAAAAAATGAGGGAACAGTTAATTACGAAGCTGGCCACCCCACCATTAATGGCCGAACCAATTCATCGTCCTTCCTCCCCATTGCTGGCAGCCCTAATGGTCAAGGCAACGGGGGTGGATCCCATGGAGGCGGTGGCAATAGCCGATGTAGGGCCACCTTTGGTCACCCAGAGAAAGAGGAAGCACATTAAACAGGCCAAGGCAGAGCCGGTACCAGCACCAAGGGCATCCCTCCCCCGAGAAGTAGAGATTGTTTCTTCTAGTTCCATAGAACCGGAGAAAGAAGCAGAACCGACAAAGGTCCTAGCCAGTCCCCCTATGGAAGAGGAATTTAACGTATTTGCAGCCGATGAATTTGGAAATTTGCAGGGGGATGATACAAAAGTAGGGACAGAAGTCCCAGAGAAAGAACAAGAGGCTGCGGACCAAGAGGACTTGGAACAAGAACCTACACAAGAATAGGAGCAGCAGGTAGAGGAGCCAGAGCCAGAGATTATCTCCAGGGCTCAAGAGATGAAAGGTCTAGGAGTGGACCAACTAAAGCTGAGTGAACAAATGGCATCCGCTAGGGGAACCGGACCTTCGGGAATAACCGTAAACCCAGCTGCCACGTTCCCAAGGCCACTCCCAGGGGCAACCTTCAGGCAGGTTATCATAGTGGCCCAAACTCTGAATCTTGGCCCGATACCTCCCCTACTACCGATAGAGGAAGAAGCCCCGGTAGAAGAAGAAGAAGAAGAAGAGAAGCTTGAAGAGGAAATCCCTGAGGAAGCCTACCAAGGTCCAGACCTAGCAATGGACATACAGGATAAGGCTGAGGAGATGGAGGTTGACAAAGAAAATACTACTGTAGAAGAAGTCGAGGCAGGGAGGGGAACGAATGAAGTTCACATTGAAGAAGAGCAATAGACACCAGACACTGGGAGAGAATCAGGAGAAAAAATCCTAGCAGGAAGGCCACCTATCCCACCTCAGTGGATGGTAGAGAGAAAAAAGAGAAAATCTCAATCCACTCCAGTGATTCCTCTCTCCCTGGCCGAAATGATGGCACAAGTTCAGGCCCCACCAAAGGCGAAGATAGCCCAGATAGTTCATACTCTGCGAACTGGGTCAGGTGGGGAAACCATTGCCGTTGTAGCAAAACCTCCCCCAGATGTCGATGAAGCAACTGCAGATCCCACAGATTACAATATTGCAGAGGTGTCCCTGGGCAAAATAGGAAGGCAAGGTGAGGTGGACTTGCTTAAGGAGGCAGCAAGGGCAGTTGAAGCCCAATACAAAAAGGAGGCCCAGAGGCTCAAAGCTGAGAAAGAGAAGAATGCAAATCTTATGGGATTGCTTACCGAGCTGGCCAGACCCATCAATGTCACCCCTTCAGAGACCTCCACATCAGAAGAATTACCGCAGAGTGATATAGACTCCCTATGAGTAATGAAAAAGAAGGCCCAAGCAGCTGATGAATGGGTCGCCCTATAGATAGGAAACACCCGGTGTTTCCTAGCGTCCACTCTCCTGGACTTACACATGGCCCGACAAGTTATCCATCAGGCAGAAGCGCTTATTAAGTAGTGGGAGAGTGATGCTGAAAATTACCAAGCGTGGAAGGTGGAGCTCGAAGAGCTCCTCACCTTGGGAGAAGACATAATTTCCAAATCTGGAATTCTGGGTGAGGAATCATTTGATTTCGTGAGGACTCAGCACTCCAGACTTGACCTCACATTGGAGGTGACCAAGCAACTGGTAGAGTCCTTGCAGGAAAAGGTAAATGCTGTAAAATATTATTCTAATTTATATAAGTGTTTTGTGATAAAGGCTTCCGGGGTGGATCCCCTTAATACAGATACTTATACCCCCAAAGATTCAGTTTTGGGGAGTTTTGACGAGATAATGAAATCCTGGTATCAATCTCCGGAGGGAATAGATGGGGTCTAGATGATGAAACTAACCAAGATAATACTGAAGGGTCATGATGCTGCAAGAATGGTAGATGAATTTAGAGGAAATGTTCCGGACCTGGGGGAACAAGTTGAAGTAGCCAGCCTAAAGAATGTAGATGAAGATGACATTTCCTGCCTCCTTCAGGCCTTCAATGATAATAAGCAACCTTGAGCTTTCTCTGGGAGCCGGAGAACTTGAGTGTTGAGAATTCTTTATTCTTTTGAGGACGTAAGTTCTCAGATCCCGGAGTCCTGGATTCAACAATTTTGTATTCTTTAAAGTGATCCATGTCCCGGTCCCCGAAGCCGACCGGTCACTTTCAGAAATGATTAATAAAGACTGTCAGAGAAGTAGTTGGCCACAACATGGGGCTTCGGCTTGGCAGTTGGTCTTCTGACAGGGTGGTCTTCTCAAGGTGCCGCTCGAAGGTACATCTGGCACATTAGAGACAGGGCGCCGCATTTCCCATTTATGAGGCATGTAGCCTCGGTCCTCGAGGGACCTACTTTCTTCCTTTTCCCTTTATGGTTCTCTTCTCAAGACCGATTCTTCCGATGTATATTCTTATCTTATTCTTTTGACATGGCAGACCTATTCCATCTCCAGGTCTTTTGTAGGGTGGCACAGGTAGTACCGGCCCCTAGATATTGTATTTTATTGAAACATAATGTAGAATAGGGTTAGGGTTAGAAGAGAGTTGTATAAATAGGCAAATCGGCCCATTTCCAAGGGTGGGCGAAATTGATGATTTTGTTGTCCATAGCAATAGAAAAGTAATTTCTCATTTTAGTTGTAGAGCTCAATGCTCCTATGTTCTGTTCTTGATAGTTAGATGCTCCCCTAGAGCCGCCACTGTATCACGCACCAGTGCTTGTTGGACTAAATATTAATGGAAGTCAACCAGGGGATGCCCAACTTGACTTAGAAGATGTCTGATTTGGGGCATCCCCTCGAGCCCCCTGCTTGAAAGAAATGGACCTCTAAAGTCCTACCAGCCACTATTGTCTAGGGATCTACCATATCTCCAAGTACTCAAGCTCCTTAGACAATCCCGGGAACCAATACCCAAACTACCCAACATATAGTTCCCCCAATGGATGCATATTTCGGAAACATTGGGTCCCCACTGGGCACTTTTCCGAGTGCAACCAATGATTTACCCTCTCACCCGAAGAAAATCTGCCTGCGATATGAGCACTTAGGCTCACGGACCGTAGAAGAACACTTACAGGCATACAAAGATGCCATGAATCGACACCGGATCCAACATGAAGATGTTGTGACCCGCATGTTCCCCCTGTCCTTAGGACAAAGTGAGTTGAACTGGTACCTTAACTTGCCTGCCAACTCCATAAACACCTGGCAAGACATGGAGGATGCCTTCTTGGCTGCCTTTCGTGTGCAGGTGGACCCAGCCTGGTCCCACAACTAGTTCATCTCCATCAAAAAGAAACCCAATGAACCTCTTGCAGCATTCAACCACAGGTTCCAGCGTGCCCTGAAGCGGTGCACGGGCCCTTTCATTCCATCTCCAGACGTAACCATACAGACCTATCTCAACGCGATGGACCCTTTCGTTGCCACTCTCCTTTGGAGAACAACAGCCCCGGGAGACCGGGACACCTTGGAAAAAGTCTACAACCTAGCCATAGAGTCGTCCCGTGGTCTCAACAAATCCCCGGGCGGGATTGGACAAAACACACCTTTCAAGATGATCCCCGGCGAAACTACGTATGCTGGGGGTTACAACCCAAATCTGGCAATAGGCGCCCCTTCGATGGCAATGAATCCTCTGCCACCTTTGGTAGACCAATAGGTGTGGTATGTTTACCCCTCCCAGACCTAGATGACACCGAGTCTAGAAGTCTTCCCTTGGAATCAGCCACAGCAGACACAACAGACTCAGACATAACCATCCGGAGTGCCATTCTTCCAGTCGTCCGCGACTGGAGGATTGCCGCCCTCGACTCCGGTTAATCCTGCTGCCTTCTCGAGAAGCCAACAACAACCACAACCATCACATTGTGACGCTAACACTCAGTTGACCACTAAGTTCGAATCCCTCTGGCGAATGCTATCCACTTTGACTATGGACATGGGCCAACTGAAGGCGGGATCCTACACGCCCCAGAATTCAAATTCCCAGAGGGGAAACATCTTCTCCAGCCAACGAAACAATAATGCCAGAGGAAAAAACTTCAACAATGGGCCTAGGCCCAATCAGCAACAATGGAATAATAACGCTAACACCGGAGGCCCGCCTCCGAACCAAAACACCAACCAAAATGGCGCTGGACCATCACATTTTACACCAGTCACAAACTTCTAGCCTATGACTAACTGGTGTAGATTACACAATACTGGTTCGCACAACGAGGTGAATTATGCCACTTTGGAGAAGGTTATCATGATCTCCCAGCTGGACAGGCAGCAGTCGCACGATGCTACCCCTGCAGAGCCTCCTGTCCAAGAAACAACCCATAGTGCCTTCACCTATGATACCATCTTCTTCAGAACTTCCAGAGAAGATGAAGAAGAATCCGAATTGCAGGGATTCTTTGACGAATCCATTCCGCCCTTTGAGGCCAACGCCTTTACTAACCCACGGGATCCATACAATACCTGGAGCCAGGCTGGTAAAGGACCAGCTTACACACCTACACCTCCTGTCAAAGATAGTCCTCCTCCCCGGATAGCGCAACTGATCGAATCGTACCTCCAAAATGTCCTAGCTCTAACCAAGCAAAAGATCTCACGGAGGACAATCACCAGTTCCCAGGAGGGAGATTCAATATTATGAGGGCGTTAGAGCAGACCACCATCTCCATGACCTTGATGGAGGTTTTGTTAAACTATCCCGAGCAGAAGAAGTCTCTTCTGAAGCTCTCAGGGAACCCGGAAGTAGTTAGCCGCCCACCCAAGACTGTCTCATTCGAAGATTCTAATGCGGCTGTCTTCTGGGGAAACAATGAGGATCCTCCCTTCCTGCTAGGCCTGAACATTTACGGCAAAAATATACATAACTGCTTAGTAGATTCCGGAGCTTCGGGTAACATCATGCCCTTGTCCATTTGTCAGAAGCTCAGACTCCACCCTACCCCGTCTAACGACGCAGTAATCTAGCTAGATAAGACTGCTGTGAAAATGGTGGGGGAATTAAAGAACATCCAGATACACCTTATCTAGGACCCCAGGATAGCCAGTATCATTGACATCCAAGTGGTGGACATCCCAGAGACCTACGGGATGTTACTAAGTCGAAATTGGTCTAAGCCCTTGAATGGATACTTTTCGAATGACTTCACCCACTTGTGGCTTCCATGGGAAGGAGAGTCCAATCAGATCCGGGTCAAAAGTGATACCGGATGAAACAGGCCCTTACCGAAATTGGGAAGGTCAATGAAGTCCTTTTCTCTGAGACTTCTCTGGGGGTGTACCGACCTCTTGAAATCTTAACATTCAATTTCATCCCCGTAGATGATCCCATAGTGTTGCAAAGAGCACAAGACTTAGAAGAAAAGGTGAGAGTTGAAGTTAACTCTCAAGGTGCCTCAGCAACCCTTGCCACACTCTTGTCTGGCACTTGGTGCCGAGTGCACTACCAAAAACATTCAGAGCATGAGTGTGGGCCATGTCTCTCGATCGCTAACCGACACCTTGATACCCCCAGGGAAAAAAAAGATATAGCTGATTCCCCGGGACCCAGTGTCCCTATGGGATACGCTCCTTTGGCACCATCCCCCAAAGAATCCCAAACCCAAACTCTGGAGGTAAATTCTACTTTCACGCCGGCGGTTCGGGAAGAAATCCCCAAGTCTCCCAGCGGTAATCCAAGGAAAACTCCCCCTCCCCAACCCCAGATTACAAACAATGACTTATGGACCCTGAAGTTTGATGGGTCCCAGTCCAAACAGGGCTGTGGGGCCGGAGTGGAATTAATCAACCCACGAGGAAAGTCCTTCCTCGCATCCTACAGGCTGCAGTTTAACTGTACGAACAATGTCACGGAGTATGAGGCTTTGGTCCTTGGACTCTTATTCGCACTAAGGAAAGGTATCACCCACCTCCGGGCTCTGGGTGATTTAGAGTTGGTTGTTAAACAAATCTGGAGTCAATACACATGTCACGATAAAAGGCTGGCCGCATACCGCAACTGGGCTTGGAGCCTTATCAAGGATTTTGATGCCTTTGGCATTGACCTTATTCCCCAGCGATGAAACTATGTCCTGGATGCCCTTGCCATTTCTTCCAACACACTTGAGCCAATGGCCGGCTCACGACTCTAGAGATTTTCAGTTGAGATGGTCCCCACCCTGTCCATTCCAGACAATGTCACCCATTTTCAGGTTTTTGAGGACGATCAACATATCCTGGCCTTCATGGAAAATGTTGGTGTCTTTGATGATCAAATAGTGGAGGAACGTGACCATGACGATACCGGGCAGGGTGATGAAGATGATGGGATCCTGGACCTGCCCACTAACACTATCCCAAAGGGAATGGTTGCACTAGAATGAATCTTCGACTCGGACCCTCGGGCCCGTGAGAAGGTGTCATCCTCCCCTGAGGGAGGAAAGTTTGAGAAAGTTAACATCGGTAAGCCCGGTGAAGAAAATATTATTCATATTGGTACCTCTTGTTCCCTTGAGGAAAAGGAGAAGATTCTCGTAGTTCTCTGAGAATACATCGACATAATTGCTTCGGGTTATGAAGACTTAAAGACGTATGATACATCCATCATGACCCACACTATTCCCCTGAAACCAGACGCTAAGCCCTTTCGGCAAAAGAAAAGACCAGTCAACCCCCTGATAGAGCCTCTGATTCGTCAAGAGGTAGAAAAACTACTGTCAGCCCGGATAATCTTCCCAATCTAGCACACTACATGGGTTGCCAACCTGGTCCCTGTAAGGAAGAAGAACGGCGAGATCCGCCTCTGCGTGGATTTTCGAAATTTGAACAAGGCATCTAAAAAAGATAATCATCCTCTCCCCTTGTTGGATGAGGTGTTGCAGATAGTAAATGGATCTCAGATGATGTCCTTCTTGGATGGATATTCAGGATACAATCAGGTCATGGTCAAGTATGAGGACAGAGAGAAAACAACATTTACCACCAAGTGGAGAACGTTTGCGTACAGAAGAATGCCCTTCGGTCTGATCAATGCAGGGGCTACATTTCAAAAGGCCATGGACATTGCATTCGAGGGCCTCATAAATCGATGCATAATCATCTACATGGATGATTTGACTATCTTTTCCCAGGATAGGTGTGATCATCCTGCCCACCTCGCTCAGATCTGCGAAAGATGTCGCCGGTATGAAATATCCCTCAACCCCAAGAAGTGCATATTCAGGGTCACCAAGGGGAAGTTTCTCGGGCATATTGTCTCTAAGAAGGGTATATCCATAGACCCTGATAGAGTTGAGGCATTTCTAAATCTACAAATGCCTGGCAGCAAGAAAGAGATGCGATCCTTCTTCAGAAAAATCAACTTTGTGCGATGATTCATTACGGGATTCGCAGAAATAGTTAAACCACTCAATGAGATGATGAAAAAAGATACCAAAATTGAGTAGAGTCCTGAAGAAAAGCGGGCATTCACCCAGATCAAACAGACAATAACGGAGGCACCTGTCCTGGACAGTCCGGTCTATTCCCTTCTGTTCTACATTTACTCGTTTGCTTCGCCGCATTCCGCTGCGGCAGTGTTGACCCAAAAGGTTGAAGGGGAGGAACGACCGATAGCTTTCATGAGTTCCCCCTTCAAGAATGCCGAAGTCTGGTATTCATCATTAGAAAAATAGGCCTTTTCTCTAGTTCACGCCATGAAGAAATTCTGGCATTACATTCTCTGAAGTAAAGTACACACTATTATCCCGGACCAGGCCGTCAAATCTCTGTTGATGCAGAGTGAATTGGGCGAGAGATGGGGGAAATGGATGGCCATCCTCCAGGAAGATGACTTAGAAATGCAGCCCATGAAAATTATCTGGGGCCAAGGACTAAGTCGGGTGATGGCAGAAGAGACTCCCCGCATAGAATGCCAAACTTACACAGTGGAGTCCATCACCCACGACCCGTGGTATACCGATTTGGTATACTTGTTACTAAACAACAAATGTCCAGAGGGGTTGCCTCCCCACAAACGCCGCGTTCTGCGGATGAAAAGCATCCACTTCATGATCAAAAAATCTGTGCTTTACCATAGAAATTATGAGCGGGTGTACCTCCGGTGCATCGACAAAGACCAAGCTATAAGAATAATCGATGAATTCCATAGACAATTTGGAATAGGGCATGGTTCAGCTGACGCCACTACCCATCACATCCTCTGGGCCAGATATTATTGGCCCTGTGTCTTCAAAGATGTTTACGCTCATGTCAGGAAATTCCATACTTGCCAAACCACAATGCATCATGAGCGTAACCCGGCTATGCCCCTAGAACCAGTCTACGAGGCTAGACCATTTTCCCAATGGGCATTCGACTTTATCGGGGAGATCAACCCCAACTCATCTGCCAACCACCGATACATCCTTACTACTACTGATTACTGCACTTGTTGGTCTGAAGCTATACCTTGTAAAAACAACACGGCAGACGTAGTCATTAAGTTCTTGGAGGAAAACATCGTCACACGGTTCGAAATGCCCTTTGCCTTGGTATGTGACAATGGTCCTGCGTTTTCCTCAGCATAATTACTTGAATGGACCTATAATCAGAAGATCAAACTGAAGTTCTCCAGCAACTATTATCCCCAGGGGAATGGCATTTCCGAATCAACAAACAAGAATCTACTTGAAGTGATCAAACACTTGTTAGAAAAGAATCCCCGGGATTGGCATCAAAAGTTGAAATTTGCCCTCTGGGCGAATCACATTCGTATTAAGGCCGCCCTGGGAACATCACCATTGCACCTGGTTTATGGCCAAAACCCCGTATTCCCAATCAATTTACAGATCCCAGTCTTACAATTCATGCAGAAATTCAACAATAGGGACAACATCATGGAGGTTCAACTTTTGAATCTGGTGCGAATGGAAGAATAGCGAGACGTAGCCCTTGAACATTTCGCGCGTCACCAAGCAGTGGTAAAAGGATGGTTTGATAGAAGAGCCCAATACAAGGATTTTTAGATTTTGGATCTGGTCCTGTTGTGGGACAAGGCCCGGGAAAAGAAAGGAAAGCACACCAAGTTCCAACGGCTCTGGCTCAGACCATACTTGATTTTAGAAATTTGTTGGGCAAACACTTACCACCTTAACACTCTGACTAGGGAACCTGTCGCATTGCCCATTAATGGACAGTTTCTCAAGCACTATTTCAAATGAGGGTAAGATTGTCCAAAGTTGTACTGTGTGTAAATATCCGCTTGTAAATATCTCTTCTGGGTGCCTCGTTGCGGGGTACCCTGCCTTGTAAATAGCCTTGTCGGCTGTCCTCCGGGGCAGCCCCTTTTTTTGGTTTTTGCTTTCACTTTTGGTTTTCTTTCGGTCCTGGTGTTTTGTTCTGCCTTGTAGGATTTGGAATGTGTCGCATAACTTTGGCCTTTGGTACAATGTCTATGGCATGGTGAACTTTAGAATCTATCTTTAGCATGGTGGAATCGACCCGGTCTCCGAGGTTCATTTCGCAGGATATGGCACATTTTGAGAAATCTCCATTGGGCGTTCTTTCTCAGAATCTGGCAATCAGTGAACATAATAATATAAGGAACAAGTAATCAAACACACTAAGGGTAGATCGGCTGTACTGATTGGTTGACCCACATCTGAAAATCTAAGGAAATTCTCCCCGGGTCTAGAGTTTTATCCTCTCTTTGAACATCTAAATATAGGTGGGCGGGTGAAAGAAGTACCGCCATTAAAATTAGCTAAGCTTAAGCTAAATGGTGAAAGAAGTACCACCTTCCCCACCCAGAAACAAATAAAATAATCAGAGGAAAAGCGGGATAAAACTCCGGTCTCCAAGGGAAATGAGCAAATTGATGACTGGTTCGATGTAATTAGTGCCCCTTCTCTATTCCTCCCAAAGGTCATCGGCTTGATTTCCTTCCAAAGCACACACGACACCACTGATAAAAGACTATGGACTGGCTCCTGCATGGTTGGATTCTCTTAGATATGTTTCTCTTTGCCTATCAGATGTTTCAGGAAGCATCTTGTTCCAGTTTTGCTAACCAGAGATTCTTTAGTTCTCAAATGCGCTAAGGAATTTGTCCCAGATAGTCGCCATTTGTTATGTCTTGCATCCCCATCCCTATATTTTGTGTGCAAAATGTTGGGTCCCCCTTTTTTTCTTTTGCCTGCTTTTGCTTTGCGGGCTTTGCCTTGTCTTTCTTTCCCTTTTGTTTTCTTTCTTTGGGGTTTTCTTCCCCGGCGTGTCATTTTGTTGTTTTGGTTTTCTCCTCCGGGACTCCGGTCCCGGAGGTTGCCTTTTGTTGGGAACCAGATTTTGGACTCTGGGATTCTTCGTCATGATGTTCTTAGGGATATCATCAAAAGGAATCCCCAGGTCTGGAGTCCGGAGGTTTTTCCTGTCCAAAGATCATCGGAAGACAGAGGATTGCCTTTTTACCGCGGGTATAAATATAAATTATCTGTCACTTTCACACTTACCACGATTAAAACCTTTGAGCACTTAGAGAAAATTAGAGCGATTTTAAAGTGATTAATAGAGCATTTGCAGAGAATTTGTGATAATCAAAGCTTAAAACCTTCTGCTTTCTCAGGCAATTGCAAGTGCTTTGTGGTGGTGATTCTGACAATTTGACAACTCGAGCTCCCATGGTAATCTTCCCTTTCTTTTGACTTCTGCGCTTTTAGGTTGGTATTTATGCTTTCCCTCCTCTCTGGCTTTCTCAATTTTTGTTTGGTTTCCATTTGTTTCATTTTGTTTTTCTTCCCTGTTTCGTCTGGTCTTTTTGTCTTCTGGTTTCGCCGCCCGTTGGTGGGTCGGCTCTGCAAGAGGGTTGTCCACCCTCTGTGCAGAAGTTGTTTCTGTAAATAGTGTAAATAGTGGTCTGTTTGTGAATATGTAGAAAAGTTGTACATATTTGTTTCCACTTTGTCTGGTTTTTCTACGGGTGTCGTCCCCGCATTATATATTCATGTATATATGTACATAGCTGTATGTAACCCTTGTATATATCCCTTGGCTTCATGTATATCCTTCCAGGTGACTCGGCAAGCTGGTCGAGTCGCCTTCACTCCTGGTTCTCCGCCTCCAAGTTCACTTAGAGGAAGAAAACCACCTATTTGAAACTCGGTTCCCCGCTGGTTTCAAACAAGTGGTTTTCTCTCTCCTCCATGAAGGCTGTCAGAACCTCATTTATGTCCCATGTGCGCAATCAATTCTAGCTAAGTGGCTTTCCCTTTTCACGCGTTTAGACAGTTGGCTCCACCGTCATCGCCATCACATCTATTTAATGCCAACGTACGTGGTGTCCATGTGGGCTCGACAACTTGCCTTTTCAAACATCTTTACTAACAGTCATTTCTCCAGGCTTCGGGCCTCTTACCACCATCCATCCTATGTCTTTACCAAGTGTGATAAAATTCTCTAGACCCGGATATGTTGATACTTTAAGTTTATGTTATGTTTTTCTTTTTGGTTATCTTTGCATGATACTAACTTTTCAGGAAAAGCAAACGTCGCGGTGGTAAGATCTCCGGACCCCGGAGTAACTTTTTTATTTTAATAAAAATATTCTGACGGTTGCTTTGCGTTGCAGGTTCCCGGACTTCATCTTCCAAACATGTCTAAACCATCCGCATCATCTCCTCCTGGAAGTCCAAAACTACCAACAGCGACGGAAACCAGGGCAGCTATGAAATCTAAGATGGAGAGGGCCCTGGAGAAACTACCCCTCACCATGAAGTTTGTGCAGAACAATGTCATTACAGGCTCAAAGATTGAGTCTAAGGTTAAACTCATAACCAACACTAGCGTCAGAACGTGGGAAGAGATGCAAGCCTTGGTAAAAGTAATGCACATCCAGTGACAAGCTCGGGATCAATTAGCGATCAACGTCGGAGGTTCCGAGATCCTCTGGGCAGCTTGCTTCCCGTGCTCCATGCAGTCTCTAGAGCTTATCATCACGCTAGCGGCCAACTACAATTCCTCTATTCGGGCCATTATGCTTGCAGCCACAGAACCTATGGGATACCCCACTCCACTGGTGTCCCTTGACCCAGACACATTCTGGGCGGGATTGGGAATCCCACAATTTGACAGAGCCACACTGGTTACAAGAGCTGATGCCTTGGACCAGTTTACTCAACTAGAGGATGCTGCCCTGGTGTACATGAATACCCACTGGCTTAAGGCCCCGAAGAGGGATCCAAAGAGAATGAAGATAGAAATCCCCCACTCTGAATTCAAGGAGAGCATCCAGATGGGGATAATAGCATTAGCCCGGGTATTTGGGCAACCCTCCACCCAGGAGTTTGCAAAGTGGATGTATTATTTTCTCCTCAGCATCTCCACCAAGGGAGAATTCTTTGACTGGGCCGCAATAATATCCAATCACGTCGACTCCCAGTTTCTCCAGGTGGATAGGAAAAAGAAGTTCTATATGTCTTCTTACGTTTTCTGGGCCCTGGCCCAGTAGAGGCCCCACTCTAATGGCCTACTTACAGATGGCATGCTCAGGATGGGCCTGGAACAAAGAGCACCATGGGACCATTTCCCACAAATTCAATGGGAAGCCAGCTTCCCCAGTTTCTGCCGGGTAAACGATGCGTTCGTTTACTACCATTTGCTCACGCCCACCCGGGATGCCGGATACCGCCTTTCCACTGAGGCGATGAAGTTAGTTAGTAGCTATGGGCACTACTATATCCAGATCTAGCAGCATACCTACATTAGGGTCGCCGGCTTCTTCGGGAAACCCTACTTGTTGCCCAGACATTGCGGGGACAAGATCGTGCTACTAGAATATTGCCGGCAAATGATGGAGTTGCACACCTTCTTTGCCCTTAAGAAGGTCCCCAACATCTCGTTCCTAATCACCTGTGGGAACTACACCTACAGTCTGGCTACCGCAAAAGAGGCAGACAATGAGCTAAAAAGTTATAACCTGCAGGAATTCTATCTGGCGCGGAAGAGCATTGATCCGCATGGGAAAATAGCAACGGCAATGCCCCAGGCTTCAGAGCCCCATGAAATACACATGGAAGATTTCTGGGCATATTGCCAAGATAACATAGATGTGTGAAGCTGGCACTATATCAGAATGACTGCCGTAATGATGCAGGAACTGAAGCTCTAGAGATTCCCTCTGGGCTTCTTTGACGTCGCCCCCACCATAGATCCCCAGTACAAAGAAGAGGGGATTGATAAAATGGCACTGCCGGTAATGGATTGGGCCGCCGAGGAGGGGCCCACAATTGAGGACTTCACTCGAGATGTGGTCAAGCAAAGTCATGCCTATTTTAAGAAGGTATGCCCTTGGAGTATGCATCAAGCTCCCCGACCGGCACCAAGATTAGCACCACCGCCGGTACCAAGATTGACCCCGGGGGCCGGGACTTCTTCACAAGGTGCAGACAAAGGGAAGAAAATAGCTACAACCCCTTCTGCGTAAGAAGTTCCCATAGTAGAGAAAATAAAACAATCGGTGGCAGCTTCTAAACAAATGAGGGAATAGTTAATTATGAAGCTGGCCACCCCACCATTAATCGCGGGACCAATTCGTCGTCCTTCCTCCCCGTCTCTGGCAGCCCTAATGGTCAAGGCAACGGGGGTGGATCCCATGGAGGCGGCGGTAATAGCTGATGCAGGGCCACCTTTGGTCACCCAGAGGAAGAGGAAGCACATCAAATAGGCCAAGGCAGAGCCGGTACCAGCACCAAGGGCATCCCTCCCCCAAGAAGTAGAGATCCTTTCTTCCAGTTCCCCGGAACCGGAGAAAGAAGCAGAAATGACAGAGGTCCCAACCAGTCCCCCTTCGGAAGAGGATTTTGATGTATTTGTAGCCGATAAATTTAGGAATTTACAGGGGGATGATACACAAGCAGGGAAAGAAGTCCCGGAGAAAGAACAAGAGGCTGCGGACCAAGAGGACTTGGAACAAGAACCTGCACAAGAACAGGAGCAGCAGGTAGAGGAGCCAGAGCTGGAGATTATCTCCGGGGCTCAAGAGATGCAAGGTCCGGGAGTGGACCAACTAAAGCTGAGTGAACAAATGGCATCCGCTGGGGAAACCGGACCTTCGGGAATAATTGTAAACCCAGCTACCACATTCCCAAGGCCACTCCCAGGGGCAACCTTCGGGCAGGTTATCACAGCGGCCCAAACTCTAAATATTGGCCCGATACCTCCCCTACTGCCGACAGAGGAAGAAGCCCCGATAGAAGAAGAAGAAGAAAAAGAGAAGCTTGAAGAGGAAATCCCTGAGGAAGCCTACCAAGGTCCAGACCTAGCAATGGACATACAGGACAAGGCTGAGGAGATGGAGGTTGACAAAGAAAATACTGCTGCAGAAGAAGTCGAGGCAGGGAGGGGAACGGATGAAGTTCACATTGAAGAAGAGCAATAGGCACCAGACACTGGGAGAGAATCGGGAGAACAAATCCTAGTAGGAAGGCCACCTCTCCCACCTTAGTGGCTGGTAGAGAGAAAAAAGAGAAAAGCTCAATCCGCTCCAGTGATTCCTCTCTCCCTGGTTGAAATGATGGCCCAAGTTCAGGCCCCTCCAAAGGCGAAGAAAGCCTGGATAGTTCATACTCTGCGAACTAGGTCATGCGGGGAAACCATTGCCGTTGTAGCAACACCTCCCCCAGATGTCGATGAAGCAACTGCAGATCCCACAGATTACAATATTGCAGAGGTGTCCCTGGGCAAAAGAGGAAAGAAAGGTGAGGTGGACTGGCTTAAGGAGGCAGCAAGGGTAGTTGAAGCCCGATACGAAAAGGAGGCCCAGAGGCTCAAAGCTGAGAAAGAGAAGAATGCAAATCTTATGGGATTGCTTATCGAGCTGGCCAGACCCATCAATGTCACCCCTTCAGATACCTCCACATCAGAAGAATTACCATAGAGCGATATAGACTCCCTATGAGTAATGAAAAAAAAGGCCCAAGCAGCTGATGAATGGGTCGCCCTACAGATAGGAAACACCCGGTGTTTCCTAGCATCCACTCTCCCAGACTTATACATGGCCTGACAAGTTATCCATAAGGTAGAAGTGCTTATTGAGCAGTGGGAGAGTGATGCTAAAAATTACCAAGCATGGAAGGTGGAGCTTGAAGAGATCCTCACCTTGGGAGAAGACATAATTTTTGAATCCGGAATTCTGGGTGAGGAATCATTTGATTTCGTGAGGACTCAGCACTCCAGACTTGACCTCACATTGGAGGTGACCAAGCAACTGGTAGAGTCCTTGTAGGAAAAGGTAAATGTTGTAAAATATTCTTCTAATTTATATAAGTCTTTTGTGATAAAGGCTTCTGGGGTGGATCCCCTTAATACAGATACTTATACCCCCAAAGATTCAGTTTTGGGGAGTTTTGACGAGATAATGAAATCCTGGTATCAATCTCCGGAGGGAATAGATGGGGCCCAGATGATGAAACTAACCAAGATGATACTGAAGGGTCATGATGCTGCAAGAATGGCAGATGAATTTAGAGGAAATGTTCCAGACCTGGGGGAACAAGTTGAAGTAGCCAGGCACAGAAGGGCCAGCCTGAATAATGTAGATGAAGATGACATTTCCCACCTCCTTCAGGCCTTCAATGATAATAAGCAACCTTGAGCTTTCTCTGGGAGCCGGGGAAACTTGAGTGTTGAGCATTCTTTATTCTTTTGGGGATGTAAGTTCCCGGATCCCGGAGGCCCAGATCCAACAATTTTGTATTCTTTAAAGTGATCCATGTCCCGGTCCTCGAGGCCGACCGGTCACTTTCAGAAACGGTTAATAAAGACTGTCAGAGAAGTAGTTGGCCACATCATGGAGCGTTGGCTTGGCAGTTGGTCTTCTGACAGGGTGGTCTTCTCAAGGCACCACTCGAAGGTACATCTAGCACATTGGAGATAGGGCACCACATTTCCCATTTATGAGGCATGTAGCGTCGGTCCTCGAGGGACCTACTTTCTTCCTTTTCCCTTTCTGGTTCTCTTCTCGAGACCGATTCTTCCGATGTATATTCTTCTCTTATTCTTCTGAGATGGCAGACCTATTCCATCTCCAGGTCTTTTGTAGGGTGGCACAGGTAGTACCGGCCCCCAGATATTGTATTTTATTGAAACATAATGTATAATAGGGTTAGGGTTAGAAGAGAGTTGTATAAATAGGCAAATCGGCGTATTTCCAAAGGTGGGAGAAATTGATGATTTTGTTGTCCATAGCAATAGCAAAGTAATTTCTCATTTTAGTTGCAGAGCTCAATGCTCCTATGTTCTGTTCTTGATAGTTAGATGCTCCCCTGGAGCCGCCACTGTATCACGCACTAGTGCTTGCTAGACTGAATATTAATGAAGAAGGAAGGATTCTTGGCAATGATGTTGTTGGCATTCTTGCTTCTGAGTTAATGGTATTTCGTATTTTAATGTTCTTTGTCTTTTACTCTGGTATGTTAAAGTAGATTAACGACCTCTTTATTCTCACTACTGATAAAATGCTAGCTGATGGTTATGTGTTTCTTCGGTATTTAGTGTAGTTTACCAGAGTATTATTGATGTTCCAGACATTTCGACATGATTGTAGTTAGATGAAATACTTCTAACCCTATAGGACCTTTTTTTCTTTATTTGCTAAGTATAGAATGCCCAGGAAAACCTTACCTTGATCGAATCTCCGGAGATGATGAGTTGAAGAAACCAGCTATCCCCCTCGAAAATAGTCACCTCTCCCAACCGAGCCCCGCACCGTCGTGACCCGAAACCCAGGTGCTTGAAGGCCCAGAGGATTTATTTCCCCCGGACAACCTTTGCAGGCAGAGTTGGCCAATTTCCCCAGAACCCGGTGACAACTTATGACTGTTGGCAGACCCGGTCAACAAAACCCCGTCAACAGGTCACTAAAATCACCATAACATCATCAAATCACATAGACAACTGGAAAATGGAATTGATTAAAGAGATTCAAACAAATCAAAACCAAGATGTATACCCATAGCACTATTAGGGTTTTCATTACCCTCCAAAAAACTATAGCATATATTGGAGGAAAACAAGATATAGAATGCAAAATCCACAATGAATATGAGTACCATTTCAAAATTAGTGAAGGAATCATAAGAACAAAAGATAAAAATGCATCCAAGAGTTTTGAGAAGTGACTATCAAAAAGATGTCAATAAATAGTGATAAAATTTGTAGGCAAAGATTAGTCCCAATGACAAACAAAACTTTTGAGTTCTTAGTTATAGACAAGGTTGACTGTCAAATAGGCTTGATGAGGTGACGATAAGTGTAACAATTCATGATTTAAAAAGATGCCAAAACAATGTGGATAAGAAATGTTTAAAGAAAGTTCTTCTTCAATGCTTATCCACTATCACAGTGGTATAAAGTGATAAAAATAATGATTCATATGGTTTATGAAAAGATGGTCAGATTAAAAGATGTAAATCTTACCCACTGATATGACAGTCAGCTACAGGGCCACAGTGTATGTAACAAGAGGTGTCATATTGTCTTTCAAAGAGATGGATATGCATGGAACATATCTAGTTATTATATTGCTTCAAAATTTCTTTGTTTCATTCACCGCATATACCAACTAGGGCATCGACCAAGAAGCAATTTTAACACTTTGCATGGTTCTGAGTGTTTGGTATATGCAAAAACATTACCCTAACTTGTGTTTCAACCCATGACATTGGAAATCTCAGGGAAAAATTACAAGCTAGGGCCAGACTTCATATCAGAGCCAAGGATAATGGGTTTTGAATCCTGGTCTGACAAAGTCCAAGTAAATTTAAAAAAAAACTAGATAAACAAAATCAAATGGATTTAATCATGTGACGGAAATAGTCAAAGGTATTTGTTTATTCCACACCGAATGTGTAAGATGAAGACCAGTTAATTAAATGGAAGCTAACTGTGAATGCATCGAAGGGATTTAAAATGAGACGTTAATGCTTCTACTGGTTTTGTAACACATAACATATAGACTGTTCAACCACATACCCGATGTTGTAGATACATAATGAATCTTACAGCCATATATGCCAAATAGATTAACAGGGTTATTAAATCCCTCTATTCATTAACATGCTAATAACATAAAAAGATGGAATATGCTATTAACCTCGGGTGCTGGATATGCTACTAGTGTAGGGTTTGGCTCTTCACGATCTGGAATAAGCTTTGTTCCTATATCCCTTGGTGTGTAGCTTAGAAGATGGAAATCCTTCGCACGCTGCAGTCCTCCTTCACGCGCTGCAACACTTCATATAATTTGCCCTAAAAAATGAAATGTGAATTGAAATCTTTTTTTTTAAAGTTATATGCCCGTGTTTGTCGATATTTTGACCGACATGGTATTGGTCAAAATATCAACCAACATGGGCATGGATTAAAAAAATACATTTTTTTCCTTCTATAATCTGACCAACCTAAACCTTTTTAATTAATGATCAATAATTTTGGTAGAAAAATGAGGTCAAATGTACTAGTGTTATAAGCTATGGTATGGATACACACCCAATGTAAGTTACTTAAAAAATTTTGGTAGTCAATGTTATATCTTAAAAGATGATAGAAATGGAAAGATTGACTCCAAAAGTGATGAAGGAATCTTTCTACGGTATTCCACCAAGAGCAAGGCTTATATATGTCTCAATAAAGCCTCTAACAAAATTGTTAAAAGTGCAAATGTAAAGAAAGATGAATTTGTAGAGAAGAATGAAAATGAAAGCACCAAAAGAACCAAAAGAATACAACATATTTGTTTACAATGAAGAAACTGACACTCTACCCGACCAATAATGTAGAGCTCCTGAGAAACATATCATTGTACCTGAGCATCAGGCTGCAAATACCGACAATCAGGATATTGCTCAAGATGATCTACAAAGTGATGGAGATCAGAATGAAGGATACAATGATGATCAAGATGATAAACAAAGAATTGAACTTGTACTTTCTAGATATGTCAAAAAGAACCATCCACAGAACCAGGTCATTGGAGACAAGAAAGATGGTATGAGAATCAAAAGTAAGTCTCTAAACACAAGATCTCTTATTTGTAATTTTGAGCCAAAATTTGTCAATGTTGCACTTGATAATAATGAATGGATTAGTGTTATGAATGAGGAAATTGAGAAGATTGATAAAAATAGGACATGGACACTTGTACCAAGATTGGATGACAAGAATGTCATCAGTACAAAATGGATATTTAGGAATAAACTGAATGAGAATGGAGAAGCCACCAGAAATAAAGAAAGACTAGTATGCAAGAGGTATGGACAAGAAGAAGGGGTTTATTATGGAGAGACCTTTGCACCCGTTTCTAGGCTAGAAGGAGTGAGAACATTACTTGCTTATGCTCCATATAAAGGATTCAAGGTATACCAAATGGATGTCATGTCTGCATTCCTAAATGGAATACTTGAAGAAGAGGTATACATTGAGCAACCAGAAGGGTTTGTTGATCCAGACAAGAGGGAAATAGTATGTAGACTACACAAAGCCTTGTATGGATTGAAACAAACACCCCGAGCCTCATATAAAAGACTTCATTCCTATCTTATAAGTATTGGATTTGTAATAACTAGTGAAAATAGTAATCTTTATTTAAAGGAAGATACTGATGCTAACATTTTGATTGCTGAGATATTTGTTGATGACATCATATTTGGAGGCAATGATATGCTATACAAATCATTTGCAAATCAAATGAGCAAAGTGTTTGAGATGTCTATGTTTGGAGAGATCATGTTCTATCTTGGTCTATAAATCATGCAACAAGATGAAGGTATTTTCATTACTCAATCCAAATACATGAAGGAAGTGCTAAAAATATTCAAAATGGAAGATTTCAAGCTAGTTGGAACACCGATGGAAACTGGATGTAAGATAACAAAGGAGGACAAGTCATCAGAGGTAAATCAGACTTTGTATAGATCAATGATTGGAAAAATCATGTATGTTGTACATACTAGACTAGATATTGCACATGCACTAGGAATAGTCACAATTTTTTTTGCTAATCCCAAGGAATCATATATGACTGCTGTGAAAAGAATCCTAACTTATCTGAAGAATACTGAGGAATATGGCTTATGGTATAGAAGAGAAGGAAAATTTGAACTTAAGGTCTTTACCGATGCTGATTGAGATGAAAATATTGATGACCGGAAGAGCACAACTAGAGGAGCATTCTTTATGGGTGACAGACTTGTCACATGGACCAACAAGAAGCAAGGATGCATCTCTCAGTCTACTGTAGAAGGAGAGAATGTTGATGCTACTGCAAACTGCTCAAATATTGCATGGATCAAACACTTAATGGAAGGTATGCATATGAAAATTCTTGAACCAGTAATTATCTATTGTGATAATACAAGTGCAATAAACATTTCCAAGAATCCAGTCATGCATGCTAAAACAAAGTATATTGCCATCAAGTATCATTATTTAAGAGAACAAGTTCAAGAAAAAGAGGTAATACTTGAGTATGTACAATCTAAGGAACAATTAGCTGATATCTTCACCAAGCCGCTGCCCAAGCATGCATTTGAGTACTTGAGAAAGATACTAGGGGTCAGACCCTTATCTACTGGTCAGTAAATGACTAGAAGGCTGCATCAGCCTACATATTATCAGAATATCATTCATGTTGATGCAAGCATAGAGATGGACTTCAAAGATAAATCTATACACAACAAGGTATTTATCTACTCCGAGAACTAGAGTTATTGTATTACTGATGGATTGGGAAATTCAAGGAGTATATTATGGATAAAAAGGATTTGTTTGACATCACTGTAAAAAATATTTGTTTGGCATTACTGTCAAAGGGAGAGATTATATCCATTATCAATTCAGGGAGAGATTATCATCTCAAGGAGAGATTATATCCATCACATTTATCCAAAGAGAGAGATGTAACCAGAAAGGGAGAGTACATACAAAGAAAGAGAATTGCTGACAAGAGACATAAAAAAAAAAAGAGAACAGTCAAAGAGACAGAGTTTGACACAAGAGAAGAAAACATCACATCAAGGAAAGAAAGATACTACATCTATCCAGTAAAGGGATTGAAGACAGAGAGAAAGCTGCAACAATAGAATCTAAGCTATAAGAGCTTACCGAGAACCAGATATTTGTATCGGTTATAGTACATAAGATTGGTAGTTTGATGTAGTTCACTCAGGCATTATAGTTTTGGTCAGGCATTGAAGGATTTCACTATTGATCAAGTTATGCTTTTAGTGATAGCCGACTAACATCAGTTTATATTTTATGAATAATTGATTGTATGAAGCTGACAAAATTAAGTTTTATTATTTATCTGGAAGGATATTAAGGCTGACTTGACAAGTCTTATCATATATATAAGGTCTGATGAACTATAACTGATTGAATGCTTGAAGATGTTAAGTTGATGATCATGCAAGGCATTAAATCAGTTAATGTATTGTATTGTCATTGATGTCAACTTGATATAATCTATATGGTCATGGAAATACTGCCAAAGACTTCAAAGAACCAATGAATCAAAGGCTATGTTATCAGTAATGCATATAAGTCAAGTATTCACAAAGTGACTGTATACACTAACGGAGTGCACACTGATGGACAGAGTAAAAGATCAAACTCATAGTATTACCTGATGAGAAAATGCACAACATTACCGACAAGAAAAGTCACAGTGTTGCCCGACGAGCAAGGCACAAAGTAACCCGACAGAAATAATTATAATGTTGCCCTACGGATGGAGATCCCAAAGACAACTGAATTCACACTGACAGAACAGTCAGTTATCACCGATGACCAACTGAAGTGTTGACTGACAGAATAGAGAGTTCAGAAATGAAAAAAATGCTTAGCTGTCAAGAGCTAAAAATAGACTTAACATATATTTATAATTGTTTTAATCGAAAAGATAAATCCAAGGATAAGTAAAGGATTTAAATATGCTTTGTCCAATTTGCAAGAAGATCTCTACGAGATAAAATTGGAGTTTTTCTTTAAATCTAATTGGAGAGAATTGTGGATCACGCCAAGATCAAGAAAGCCAAGAAATGATGAATCGTGTCTATAAAGAGAAAACCTAATTCATTACGATTTGTGGGGTGAAGAGAAGTGAAAAGAATAGATGCTAAAGAGATTTTGAAGGAGAAGAAAGTCTTCATTCAGACCTGATCAACAAGCTGAGGAAAAAGCTAGATTCTGCAGATGCCAATGAACAGCGAAACAACATCACAGAGGAGAATAATGTGGAGCAAAGGTATTGAATTAATTATATTGACCAGAGAGGTAATGGACTTACAATAGATCTGAAAATATGCAATTCAAGTTGTATATGTGAATAGATCACTTTATTGTTTTAGTTTAACCATTGAAGCATCAAGTCTCTTAACCGAGTAGGAATTAAAAGTCTTTTGTAATTGAGATACATCCAAAGGAGTATCAAAAATTTTGATCATAGAAAGTAGAATTGTATATGCCCGATACCTATTGGCAGGCCAAGTGAGTGTTTGATCAAGGATGGTAGCATTAGATGCTAGATAGTGAGTGGTGAACTATATTTTAAATCCTCTAACAAGGTCATACCTAACAGTGTGCTTGTAACCTTTAATAGGGTTGGCTCTTAATCGATCTCACTTCAGAAGAGTGAAAATTTGGGGTACCGGTCCCAGTGGTTTTTCCCTTAACAGGGTTTCCACATTAAAAATCCATGTGTTATGTGTTTATGTTTCATTAATTTATTGTTTTTCATTTCACATAAGTCATTTTGGATTGATCAGTATACTCTAGTTATTTACTGTGTTACGGTAAATAGAAAGACTTCTTATTGGTAAACATACAGAAGAAGGCTTTAAAAAGCATTCCGACAAGTAGTAATTTGTTATAACTATTTCAAGGAATTCATATTGTAGGACTAAATATAACTAGAGGCTCAAAAGTGGTACTAAGATTTAAGTGTTGATTAAAGGATTAATTTTTGAGGCCACTGATTTACTCCCCCCTCTCAGTTATTACTAACACTTAGATAGTTCCTTTATGGTTCTTTGATGATCTTTGTCATTCTTTTCTCTTTTATTTGCTCAACATACTCATCCAACTATCCATCTAACTGTCAACAACAAGATATATCTTTATCAAAATTTTCTTCCATATATATCTCACAACTTTACAAAGTCAGCTCTCAATTTGAATATTACAAATATTACAAAGTCGGCTTTCAATACAAAATACATTTAATATAGTAAATATCAAATGCATAGTCAGTGCTCTTGCATAGTCAATGTGTAGGTTATCAACAACCAAAATACAACTTCAATTTCCTGGAGTCCATGTCATACTCCCTCAATTTTTGCTACTATCCAACTGCTCTGTATTGTTGATCTACTGTAGTCTATCTGTTGTCAATTATTTCTAACTCATCGTAGACATTACCAAAACTAAATCTATCTTAGGTAGAGGTCATAAATACCCCATATTGTCCTCCTCTAAGCCCTCTTTCCCTATTTCATCAATCTCAATCTTTGATATAAAAAATACTTATGTATCTCTACTTCTATACTTAGTCAATTTCTGAATAAAAAAAACTTTTCTTTATAGGAATCGATCTAAAACCAAGATGTGTTTCCATGAATAAAAACCAAAAATTGAATCACATTTACACAAAATGATCACTTTCCAACAATTTCTCCCTTTGGCATTGATGGCAACACTTATAAAAAATGAATAAGTGTTCCAACAAAAATTGTCTGCTCTATGTGTTAGTAATAACTGAGAGGGGGGGGTGAATCAGTGGCCTCAAAAATTTATCCTTTTAAACTTCAATCCACAAATTAATACATCTCAGATTATTAAGTCCCTACAAGATGTATTCCTTTGAAATAATTGAAATAAATAACTATTTGTCGGTTTACCTTGTCTGTCCTTCTTCTCCTTAATAACCGATAAGTAGTAAAACTTATTTATCGATACTCAGTAAATATGCAGAGTATATTAGTCAATCCATAAATGCATATGTGAAATTTAAAACAATAAAGTAATAAACCATACACACATAACACAAGTATTTTAACATGGAAACCCAGTTAAGGGAAAAACCACTGGGACCGGTACCCCAAATTTTCACTCTTCTAAAGTGACCCCTATTAGGAGCCAACCCTGTTAAAGGTTACAAACAAACGGTTAAGTGCGACCTTGTTAGAGGATTTTTATACATAGATTGTCACTAAGTATCTGGCATCTACGCTACCATCCTTGAATCAGCCTCTAGACTTTCAATAGGCAACTATGGACCCTATTTGCCCTAAGTGTGATCATACCCTCGATTATGTCCAAATGACCCTGTTACTGCTTGGCATAATTCTTCAAAATTAATTTAATGTCCTAGGTGATTTTTATCACTGATTTATATTAAGTATTAAAGCCATATAATTCAAATCAATTTCAACCAATCAAATCAAATTAAAATCAAATATGGCTATAGTATTTGATTATAAGTGAATTAAATAAATCCCTAAATCAAATACCCACTTGCAAAATAACCCATTCCCCTAGCCTATTAAAATGGCTATAGTCCCCTAATTATTAAAAAACAATTTCATTGTTTAAATAATTAATTCCTATATTTCTAAATGAATTAAATAAGTTTATTTCATTTATTAATATTCCCTCAAACCCCAACTTAACCTATCTCAACCACTTCTAACCCTTCTCAACCCAT
>MU223655.1:2122702-2136544 GCA_018584345.1 Thuja plicata
GAGAAACATCTAAAGGGAAAGGTAATGAGATAAACTACACCTATTCCAAGAATGACAATGTGATCAATATGCTCAGCATTAAAAATGAATCTGTCAACATGGTCACCATCAAAGGAGCCTCATCCTCTACAAATGTTGTAACCCGGAGCCAAGCACAGGTTACGATCAAAGGACCTCCAAAACCAACATCCACACCCAAGGTTCCTATTATGAATATTCCTAAACCAGCAGCAAAACACATGGTCACTATCCCTGGAGTGAAATATGACTTGGTAGACCAATTGCAAAGAACTGCTGCCAAAATTTCCATCTTTGAATTACTCAAAATATCCATGGTGCATAGAGAAATCCTAGAACAAGCTCTACATGCTGCTAATGTTCCAAAGGATATAGATATAGACAAATTCTAAGCCATGGTCAATCACATCTCAGCGCCATATTACCTCTCCTTTTCTGAGGAGGATGACAAATCATTGACCCATCCACACAATCAACCCCTCCATATCGAAGTTCTTATTCATAAATATTGTGTTAGATGCGTGTTGATAGATGGAGGCGCCAGATTAAATATCTGTACACTAGATCTTGTTAGGATTTTAGGCCTCTCAAAGAAAACAATTGACTCTAGAAATAAAATAACCATCAAAGCATATGATGAGGAAGAAAGATCCTCCCAAGGTATTATTTGTCTACCCATCAGAGTTGGACCGATTGAAAGAGATGTTATATGTCAAGTTCTGGATCTACCACTAGCCTACAACATTCTACTAGGAAGACCATGGATCCACAAGATGCAAGCTATACCATCCACTTATCATCAATGCATCAAGTTCCCACATAATGGGATAGAGGTGACAATTCCTGCGGATGCCAATTACACTTGCAACAACATTAAGGTAGGTAGCATGATCCCACACAACAAGGAGGCTATGGACACAGTTACTCCCAAAACTACCAAAGACATGGTCATGAAGGGCTTTAGTGAAACTTTGAAACTTCAAGAAACAGGTATGGGAGAATATAAGTTGGACCTGACTCCCTCGCTGACAGAGCTTCCAATATCACCAAGATCCTATGGAAAACCATCATCAACATTCACACCTCTCGCAGTATAGGAACCAAAAGTACACAAGGCTACTGGTATGATAAAGGCATCCACGTCTTCTTCAGATAACACAGAAGAGCAGGCAATCTTGAACTGTCTTTACAAAGAAGATATCCCCATAATAGTATGGAAAGGGATATGATTTTCTCAAACAAATGGGATACAAAGGAAAAGGGCCTCTAAATGACATAGGACGAGGGATCATTGAACCCATACCCATGGAGTTTTGCCTCAACAGAGATAAAATAGGACTGGGCTTTAGTACTCAATCCAACAAACCTACTTCAAAGAAGAGCCCACCTTCTGAAGCAGAGAGTGATAAAATAGATGAAATAGTATCAGAACCATGGCTTTATGAGAGATTGGTATAGAGAATCCTAAATATCAAGGAGAACACTACGTACCTAGTTTTGATGTACCATAGGATCTTCATACTCCTTTACTAGAACAACCACCCATTCAAGAGGTAGGAGACACCATAGCTATAATCACTCAAGAGGAACCACGACCACAAAATTTACATCCTAACTGGGGGAAATTGGTCACCATTGCATATGTCCTAGATCTACCTCACTTTGATCTACAAGCAGCTAACTGAGTCCATCAAATAAACATTGCTAAATATTTGAACAGATCTGATGATGATGTCACAGACTCTCATGACTATGAGTATGATCGATTATCTATTGCTGTTGAAGAAATTGAGATAGACATAATTCACATGTTTGCAGCTTTCGAAACTCCTAGTAGAAGACCTAACATCCCTTTCAATGACATTGATCCTCCTAAAGTAGAAGAAGAGTTCCTTCCTCCAATCATTGATGGAGACACTGGCGAATACATAACTCTACGAGAATTTCATAGGCTACAAGCAAGAAGCCTCCTTTTACAAATAGATGATGATGAGTTATCTACTGCTGAGTCGCTAGAGTTAAATCCATATATAACTAACAATGATCCTTTTAACAATGATCTTGCTCTTATAGATCTAAACATTGAAGATATTAACTTAATAGACCATTTCATGTCAGTTAATAGTTTTGATGCTAACACGATGTTGTGCTTCTCAGAATCTAACTTCCTAAAATTGGTACTTCCAGACCTAATTGATTGGACTAAAACAGATCCTACACCTATGCTCCACTTTCCTAATGACCACTCCCTGGCTTGTTACCTTAATGCTTGTGAACCTCACCCTCCTTCCACCAATGCAAGGAGCGAGAACATGTCACAGGAGGATATCAAGTTTCTTAGTCACAAATTGAAAAATAAAAAGAAAAAGTGGATTGATGGTGAAAACCACTCTGTGGCAGTATCAGATCCCAAAATAGTAAAGAAAAAAGACGTATCCGATGGTGAAAACCTCTCAGAGGTGCCAAAGGATGAGATTATTGATATCCTTTTGAAACACTTTCAGGAAAGATCTTCGGTATTAATTGAACCAACATAGCCAGTGAACTTGGGCACTATTGAAGATCCTCAGATAGTTCATCTAGCACAATCCCTATCAAAAGAAGAGAAGGAATAATTCACAGAATTCTTGAGGGAGAAAAAGATCAATTTTTCCTGGTCCTACGCTGATATGCTAGGGCTAGATCCCAATCTCATTATGCACCACTTATCTATAGTTCCTGGGATCAAGCCCGTGAAACAAAAACTTAGAAAAATGCATCCTCATGTTGCATTACTTGTAAAAGGAGAATTGGAAAATTTGTTAAAAGATGGATTAATTCGAGTCATCGCCTATGCAGCATGGATATCCAATGTGGTCCCTATTTCTAAATCTGATAAATCTATTAGGATCTGCACAGACTTTAGAGACCTCAACAAAGCATGTCTGAAGGATGACTTCCCTCTACCAAATATTGACATGATCATAGACCTTACAGCTGGCTACCAGATGTATTCCTTAATGGATGGATTCTTGGGTTATAATCAAATCAAGATCACCCCTGAGGACCAAGAGAAAACTACATTCAAATGTGCATGGGGCACATTTTGCTAGAACGTCATGCCATTTGGGCTAAAGAATGCTGGTGCAACATATCAAAGAGCTATGACAACCATATTCCATGACATGATGCATAAAAAAATGGAGGACTATGTCGATGACACACTGGCTAAATCCAAAGAAAGAGGTACTCATATTGTTGATTTAAGAAAGATATTGGATCGCATGGAATAGTTCCAACTCAGGCTCAATCCAAAGAAATGTGCCTTTGGGGTTCAATTAGGTAAGCTCCTAGGATTCATAGTATCGGCTAAAGGAATCAAGGTAGATCCTGCAAAGGTAAAAGCTATTCTAGAGATGACTCGTCCCTGTAATATCAGTCAAATGAGGACACTACAAGGGAGGCTCCAGTCTATCAGGAGATTTATGTCACAACTTGTCGATAAGGCACAACCCTTTACTAAACTACTACATAAAGGGGCTGCGTTCAACTGGGATGAACACTGTGTAGAAAAATTCAGAGAATTAAAGACATACCTAGCTTCACCACCTATTCTTATGGCACCTATTCATGGAAAAAAATTTCTCCTATACATTTTAGCTACAGCTACATCACTAGGAGTATTACTGGCACAAGAGGATGAAACAAAGAAAGAGTGAGATATCTACTACATTAGTAGAACTTTAGTCGCTTATGAGCTCAATTCTAGCATTATTGAGAAATCATGCTTAGCAGTTGTCTTCACATTGTAGAAATTGAGACACTACATGCTCTCTCACACAGTCAAGCTCATTGCTAAAATCGATCCTCTGAAGTATCTTTTAAGCAGAACAGCATTAACAGGCCACTTGGCAAAATGGGTCCTTATTCTAAGTGAGTTTGACATTGAGTATGTTGAACGGAGAGCTATCAAAGGATAAGTACTTGCAGATCAATTGGTTGATTCACCACTCCAGGATGATGCACCATTAATAATTGAATTTCTTGATGAAACAATCATGCATCTCACTGAACATTCATGGAAGATGTACTTTGACGGGTCATTTACTCAACAAGGATCTGGAGCCGGGGTTCTCTTCATTACTCCAAAAGGATATAAGATTCCCAAATCTTACAAATTAATGTTTCCATGCACCAACAATATCGCAGAATATGAAGCTTTGGTCAATGGCCTCAAAATCACCATAGAATGGAAGATCATTGAGTTACACATATATGGTGACTCCCAACTGATTATCAATCAAGTCAATGGGGAATATCAAACAAAAGATGAAAAGTTGATGCCCTACAAACAACTAGTTGATGATTTGAAGAAATACTTTGTCTTCGTCACCTTCCAGCAGATACCAAGATCAGAGAATAAAGCTGCGTATGCTATGGCTACCTTGGCATCCATGTTACAACTAGAGGAACATCAATTCTGCTATGACTTCTTGGTGGAAGAAATATCCTATCCCACCTTTGTGAATCCAAAATACCAGGTAATATGTGCCTTAAATACCCCAGATCAATCTCGATATGCCAATATTATTGCCTATCTTTCTAACCAAACCATTCCCGCCAATCTATCTAGAAATGAGAAAAGATCCCTGATTAGGATAGCATCGCATTATGTCCTCATAACTAACAACCTCTATCGACATAGTCTTGATGGTACACTTCTTCAATTTTTAGAACTAGAAGAGTCCGATCTAGCTTTAAAAGACGTCCACGAAGGTGTATGTGGATCACACTCGAATGGCTTTTCATTAGCTAAGAAAATACTCAGAGTAGGCTATTATTGGCCTACCATGGAAAAAGATGCTATTCAATTTTCTAAAGCATGTCTTAAATGCCAGATACATGGAAACCTCATCCATGCTCCTGCCAGAGAACTCATACCTTTTATAACACATTGGCCATTTCAGCAATGGGCCTTTGACTTGGTTGGACAAATATATCCCAACTCTTCAAATGGACACAAGTTCATCGTTATAGCCATGTAGTATTTCACAAAGTGGGTCGAATCCATGCTGCTAATCAAAGCCACTGGCAAACAGGTGGCTATGTTCATTCTGAACTACATTATTTGTAGATATGGGATACCCTCTTCAATTGTGACAAACATTGATGACAACTATGAACAGTTTCACATTACTCAACATTTCTCTTCGGTCTATTATCCTCAAGGTAATGGACAGGCCGAGGCATTGAACAAAAATATTCTCAAAATCCTACACCAAACTGTGAGCAAGTCTGATAGAGACTGGAATCTACAACTAAATCTGGCACTATGGGCCTACAGAACAAGCATCCGAACACTAACTGGAGCCATGCCTTTTTCCCTAGTCTATGGCACTGAGGTAGTACTACCTATTGAGGTTGAAATCCCCTCTTTGTAGATGTCTTTACAAGGACTAGTTACTAATGAACAGTACCGCATTGATCGGATAAATTCTCTGGACCTAATAGATGACCGTAGGCAACAGGCGTTTGATCACCTCAAAGTGTACCAAGAAAGAATGTCCAAAGGTTACAAAAAGAAGGTTAAACCACACAAGTTTGAGGTGGTAGACCTTGTCCTAAAATAGAATCCTAAGAACCAGCCTAACAGAGAGCAGAAAGGAAAGTTTGAACCTAACTAGCTGGGACCCTATGTTATCACTGCCGCTTTTGGGACTGGAGCTTATCAATTAGCTACACCTGAGGGAGACATTCTTCCAGATCCTATCAACACTCTACATTTGAAGTGGTTCTATGCTTAATGTTTGGCTAGCAGAGCCTGTAAAGCGAAAAGTTCTTACAAAATACCAAAAACATTCAGAAAATTGATCCTAAAGAAATCCAAAAACAGTGGAAAAGGTCCTACAAAATGGGTATCCTTGGTGAAAACCTGGTAAACAAGCACCTTGATACTACAAAAACATTCAAAATAGAAAAAAAAAAAATTGAAAAAGAGAAAAGTGCCTTGATGAGCACCTGATAAAACAGGCATCTTGGTAGCAAAAAGAAAGAGAAAAGAATCTTGCCAAGTGGTGAAAACCTGGCAATCAGGCATCACTTGTATTCTGCGCTCCATCTATCAATGCACTACTTTTACTAGGCCTTCATAATTTCACCTATGCTCATACACTGACTTCATTTTCCTACATGACTATCTTGTCCTTGCTTGGGATTTGTCTATCTTTACGTCCTAGGAATAAGTCATTCTACACTAAGGGCATCTTTGTTTGCATAGTCAGTCGTAGTTGCTAGGTTGTTCTAGGATGGTTTGCCTCATGAACATAAAGTTTCTGGACACATACAAAACAATGTCACTTCCTCAAAACAAAGGTGTCTTTTGACAAACATGGGACATGACATTAACATTCACCAAAGCCGTATTGGATTGCAAACATGAATGGATTATCCTATCAAGGCACAGACATGGAACACCATATTGATTATATTCTGACTGATGAATCTTTATTGTGTTTGACAGATAAATGAACAAGTACTACTTAAACAAACAGTTTGATAATGGTTTGATTATGATTCTTTAATGTCCTAATGATGTTTTCAACTAGGGGCATCTAAGTAATTATAAATTTTATTTGATTGATTCTCAATTTATGATTTATTATATCTTCTTAGTTACTCAATGACACCTGCACAAAGGCAAAGAGTCGCAAGGATAGGGGGCATAATGTTTCTTGATTTTCTATGTATGGTGATTGTTCCAAATGATCCTATCAATTTTTCCTAACTTGGATGTTTATGGTAAGAGCTGCCACTATGGGTGGATAGCCGCATATATCTCGATCTTTGTTATGTGTAAACTATGGTGAGTTTGAAACAATTTCCTTGTCTATTTTTTGATCCAGATTCTCACTAAGGTATACGACTCATAATGTACCCAAGGATATGAATTTTCAAGGTCATTGCGGGTCCAATATCTTGCCTTAATCAGAATCTGGTATATTAAAAGGAAGGTGACTATTTTTATCCTGTCTTCTATGCCTTGGTACCTAAGTCTTTTTTTGACATTTCAATATTTATAGCATTCATACTTTCATAATATCAGTGGGTATTAGTGATGGTTGTACTATCAGATGGTATTCGTTCCAAAACTGCCCAATGATGATAAAAATGTTGCAATATTTGCTAATCAGTGACAAGGTCCTAAGAGTCTGCATATAGCTGCATTTAGGGATTGCATGGTACATTTATAAATGAAATAATAGCATAAGGAATTTTGAGCTCAAAAAAGCTTTCTATCTTCTTCAAAAAATCCAAGTTTATTACTTATACCCATGCTTCCCGAAATCTTTGATCTATCAGGAATTAAATCGAACTCATATTTTCAATGTGATTAACTTGGTACTTGTGTGTTTACTCTTAAACACACCACCACTCCTTCACTTCTTCTACTTTGTTCTTTCTTTCCCTAAGTGCTTCCTACAAGTAATACGTTCATTCAACTAAGGGATTTTATTCTTTTCCTTCGATTTCGTTCCCAAGGGGGCATGATCACACTATCATCAATTAAATTTTTGCTCGAAACTGCATTAAAAATGACTTCGTTATCAAACAAACTAGGGGCATAATAGTTCCCTTAACTAAGTCAGAACTGTTGGATAGAAAGCTTTGGTTATGATGAGCTGATATCTTATGTTTCCTCATTTTTAAAGGATTTTTATTAATCTCCTAGAAGCTTCTTACTGATTTTCAAACGACAGCCAAGTTTAGAATCAGTATTATCAAATTTTTGACGACAACCAAGTTCAAAATTGGTATTTTTAAAATCTTTTGTTGACCTTTGGATGACAACCAAGTTCAAAATCAATTCTATTATTTTAGTTCAAACAACTACGAGACTGATCTCATTAACATTTTGTTCAACAACCAAGAACGGGATTCTCAATCTTTCTGAAGTCAAAATCAAAAAATTTCTTTGAATCAATGCGCTGCTCGCACATCAATTCAAAGAGGGGAAAATGTAACCACCTGAATTTGGTCTGTTGCAACTATGGACCCTATTTTCCCTAAAAGTGATCATACCCTCAATTATGTCCAAACAACCCTGTTATTGCTTGGCATAATTCTTCAAAATCAATTTAATGTCCTAGGTGATTTTTATCACTAATTTCTATTAAGTATTATAGCCATATAATTCAAATCAATTTTGACCAATCAAATCAAATTAAAATCAAATATGGCTATAGTATTTAATTATAAAGGAATTAAATAAATCCCTAAATCAAATACCCACTTGCAAAATAACCCATTCTCCTGGCCTATTAAAATGGCTATAGTCCCCTAATTATTAAAAAGAAATTTCATTGTTTAAATAATTAATTCCTATATTTCTAAATGAATTAAATAAGTTTATTTCATTTATTAATATTCCCTCAAACCCCAACTTAACCTATCTCAACCACTTCTAACCCTTCTCAACCCATTCACCCATGCTAATCTAATCTTAATCCTAAATTCTTCTCTAACCCACCTCCTAATATTGTCACATTCTATTAAGGAATACTTAGCAACTCAACCCACTTGAGAAAGTCCACTTTCTCTGATGCGGAGCAAAATCTCAGCATTCTCACAACTTGGCTTACGCTCCATTGACTCCTTCATTTTTCTAAATCTCCATCTTGATTTCACATAATATCCTCATACCATTATCATATACGTCTACAAAATACATTCATCATCTTTTCAAATCGATTCTTGTCTCTCTTGGGTCACCGACCAACAAGAGAGACCAAGCTTTCATCTCTAAAAACTCTTCAACTATCTTTCTTCATTATGCATCGTACCCTATGCTCATTAGTTCAGTATTTAATTGCATGCTTACATTTTTTCATAACAGTAGATAAATAATGATCAGAATTAAATATTTCTAGGGTGCCTTTGCACCATACTCCCGGGCTGACAAGATTTCCATGTCCCATGGAAATGTACTATGGTGAGAATTCTGTAAATCAATCTTTCGTTGCTTTAGCTTCAAGTTCATGCTTTCGTTGCTCACTCTGATGTTGCCTTCTTTGCATCATTGCTTTTCTGGCTCACTGGATCGATACATCCTCCGCTTTCTTCATTCTTCAATGGTGACTCTTCACATACTGACTCCCATCAATGGAGTTCAAATGGTTGCCATCAAGGTGCTTCTCCCATTCCACTGTCCACTCCTCCATGCTGCTCACAAACACCAACACTCTGTCCCTCACTTGGGAGTCCCTCTTGCCTCTCTCCCCAAGACTTTTGGTGACACACAAAGGACCATCTTCTCTGGCCCTAGACCATCTCCTATGGCCTTCACCTGGTAGACCTCCTGTCCACCCATCTGCAGTGAGTGAACTAGCACCTGCAACCACAAAAACTTCACTAACACAAATCACAATACCCAACATGTCCTGGTGTAGAATGTCTTCTATCTACATGCTCAGAATCTTCTGAGCTCTGATACCATTCTGATGCGGAGCAAAATCTCAGCATTCTCACAACTTGGCTTACGCTCCATTGACTCCTTCATTTTCCTAAATCTCCATCTAGATTTCACATAATATCCTCATACCATTATCATATACGTCTACAAAAGACGTTCATCATCTTTTCAAATCGATTCTTGTCTCTCTTGGGTCACCGACCAACAAGAGAGACCAAGCTTTCATCTCTAAAAACTCTTCAACTATCTTTCTTCATTATGCATCGTACCCTATGCTCATTAGTTCAGTATTTAATTGCTGCTATTACATATCGTGCGGGTTCCTCATGGACCAAGTTGATCCCACCATCACGTGGGTCTGTCACAACTTGGGTCTGTCATCAAAGATGCATATACATGTTATGCCGCCACCCTCCATGTGCACGGCTCCTTCAAGGTCGACTAATCCTTTTCACCATTCTAATAAGGATAACCTCAACTTAACCATATGCTCAATGAATACTCGCTGCCATCATTCATGACTGTCATTATTTGAGTGTGGACACCTATATGAATCCGCCACCTTTTCCTTGTTGCAAAAACTGAGGTTGAAGCATGTTGGTCTTCATCAGTTATTTTAGGAGGGCATGCAATATGCCTCGACTTCTTCCACTAATTCTACAAACCGAGCTCCCTCTCTCTCGGGTGTTCAACAAACTCGACTGTTAGGCCTCACCTATCGGTTACATTTATGATTATTTGGCAGTTCTTTAAGAACACAAGATTCTCGTTACATGTGGCGTGATATTGCCAAAACTTATGACATTTACCCATTTTTAATTGCATGCTTACTTTTTTTTCATAACAGTAGATAAATAATGATCAGAATTAAATATTTCTAGGGTGCCTCTGCACCATTCTCAAGCTTGACCTCATTAAGGTCCACTTTCTCAATCCATCCTCCCTTGCCTCTTTAAGGCTTTCATTAATGAATTATTAATGAAGATTCCTTAAGCCTATGTCTCTCCCATGCCTTATTAATGCCTTGGGCATTAATGGCTCTTACATCTTCATTTATGAGTCTTCTAATTCATAAATGAACCTTGTCCCCCCTTTCTCTCTCCCATTCTTCTATAAATAGAAGCCTATTTTGAGAGCAAATAGGCCTTCACATTAGATAAAAATTATATTGTAATGCTGTTGGATTACTCTTAGAATCATATTCCACTCTTTATTCCATGCTTTTACATTGTTTTAGTTTCATCTTTTAGAGCTAGAATACATGCCTTTTCATCTTTTTAGTTTAAATTTGAATCAAATCCTTCATGCTAGAATAGTATTGGTCACTGATTTGTAGCATATTCTGAGGGCTAAATATGCAACTAATCACACTCTTTCTAGTTAGAAGGCAATAGGTTGATATTAGTGGTTTTGAACATTTTATCTAACCATTAGAACTAATGCAATGACCTATTGAGTGTTTGTGTTGTTCTCAACAGGTTCCCAAATACACACACACACTTAATACCATCCTTGAATCAGCCTCCTTCTTAGACTGTCAATAGGCTTTAGGTAAGACCAATGCTACTATCATGAGTCAAACTTCTGGTAATCTATTAGGATATACCTCAATTACAAAAGACTGTTAAGTCCTGCTCTATTAAGAGACTTAATGCTTCAATGGTTAAACTGAAACACAATGACCTGTTTCTAATGCAACTTTGAATTATAGATATACAGATTTATTTATGTACAATACCTCTCTGATCAATATATCAATTCCATTCCTTTGTTCTTCATTCTTTTTTCTCTATGATGTTGTGCTTTACTGTGTGTCGCTGTCTACAGAATTCCTTAGCTCTCCCTTAGCTTGATTGATCAGGACTGTATGAAGTTTAACCTTCATCAGTTTCTCTTCAGCATCTTCTATTAATTCACTCCCCCATGTATTTGATTGCTTATGGAAATGAATTATGCCTGTCTCTTATATAGACATGATATTCATTAATTCCTGGTTCTTGATTGTTGATTCTTGGCGTGAAAAACAATCTAGCCAAATTGATTTACGGCTTTAATTCCTGATTTATCTCATAGTTATCTTCTTGCCAGCTGTATAAATCAATTTCTTAACTACGGTTGAATAAAACAAATATAACAACCAGTTAAGTCTATCCTTAAGCTCTATCAGCTAGATATTTTGTCATTTTCTTATCTCTCTGTTCTATCGGTCAATTTTGCAGTTCATTGCCGGTGACAACTGCCAGTTCTGTCGGTACAACTTTAGTTAGCTTTAGGATCTCTGTCTATCGGGCATCATTGGATTTTGTTCATCGGGTAACAATTTTTTTAGCTCATCAAGCATCTTGTGATTCTTCTTCTTTGGGCAACACTATTTTCTACTCGTCGGGTATCACTGTGAGTTTATCTCTATCTTTACCGATGGTGTGCACTCCGCCGGTGTAGTCTGTCACTTGGTGAATACTTGACTTTTATGCATTTTTGAGAGCATAACTTCTATTCCATTGATTCTCTACAGTCTTTGGCATTATGTATATGACCATACAGATGATATCAAGTTGACATCAATGACAATACAAACCATTAACTGATTTAATGTCTTGCATCATCTTCAACTTAACATTATCAAAAATTCAATCAGGTACATGTCATCAATCTCTCCCTTTGGCATTGATGGTGACATACTATATTATCACACTATACTATTTCTAATACAACATAAAATACAATTTGAGATTCATCAAATTACCAAATAGTTCGTTTTGATAACCGAAAAAATGTCTGACCGCCGGTAAGCTCTGTGTAAGCTTAGATTTGATTCTTGCAACTTTTTCTATTTCTTCTTCTGATGTGTTGTGACCTCTATTGGTGTCAATTTTTGTCTCTTCTTCTTTTGATGTCTTTGTCTTATATTTGCAAATACTCTCCCTATGGATATGATTTCTCCATGTTTGGATTAATCTCATAATGAATAGTTTCTGATGATAATATGGATACATTCTTTCCCTTTGACAACAATGCCAAAAAAATATTTTCATAGATATCTGACAATCTATCAAGCGATTTCTTCTATCCATAATATATTCCTTGAATTTCCCTTATCCATCATCAATATAATAGTTTTCTCTGGTGCTCGGTTCTGATATATACCTTTCTGTATATAGATGTAGCTTTGAAGTTCAGCTTCTTGCATCAATCATGAATTATATTCTGATAATATATGGCTGATGCAGCTTTCAGTCCTCTTAATCACTGATAGACATGGGTTTGACCCCTAGTCTTTTTCCAAGGTACTCAAATGTATCCTTGGGCAGTGGCTTGGTGAAGATACTAGCCAATTGTTCTTTTGATTGCACATATTCAAGTATCACCTCTTTTTTTTTGAACTTGTTCTCTTAAGTAATGATACTTGATGGCAATGTGTTTAGTCTTTGTATGCATGACTAGATTCTTGGAAATATTTATTGCACTGGTGTTATCACAATAGATAACTACTGGTTCTATGATCTTCATATGCATACCTTCCAGCAACTGTTTGATCCATGCAATGTTTGAGCAGTTTGCAGTAGCAACAACATATTCTACTTCTGCAGTAGACTGAGAGATGCATCCTTGCTTCTTTCTAATCCATGTGACAAGTCTATCACCCATAAAGAATGCTCCTCCAGTTGTGCTCTTTCGGTCATCAAGATTTCCAGCCCAATCAGCATCGGTAAACACTTTTAGTTCAAATTTACCTTCTCTTCTATACCATATGCCAAATTCCTCAGTATTCTTCAGATATTTTAGAATTCTTTTCATAGCAGTTATATGTGATTCCCTGGGGTTAGCAGAAAATCTAGCAACAATTCCTACTACATGTGCAATATCTAGTGTAGTGTGTACAACATACATGAGTTTCCCTATCATTGATCTATATAGAGTCTGATTTACCTTTGTTGTCTTATCTTCCTTTGTTAATTTGCATCCAGTAGCCATCGGTGTTCCAACAGGTTTGGAATCTTCTATCTTGAATGTTTTTAGAACTTCTTTGATGTATTTGGACTGTGTAATGAAAATACCTTCACTTTGTTGAATGATCTGTAGACCAAGAAAGAACTTGATCTATCCAAACATAGACATCTCAAATTCTTTGTTCATCTCATCAGTAAATGATTTGCATGGCATATCATTGCCTCCAAATATGATGTCATCAACAAATATTTCAGCAATCAAAGTGTTAGCATTAGTATCTTCTTTCAAATAAAGATTGCTATTTTCACTAGTCCTCATGAATCCAATACTTATTAGATAGGAATTAAGTCATTCATACCAGGCTCTGGGAGCTTGTTTCAATCCATACAAGGCTTTGTGAAGTCTACATACCATGTTCCTCTTGT
>MU223655.1:2147270-2158269 GCA_018584345.1 Thuja plicata
CATTAGGTCTTCAATTCTGGGTATTGGAAACCTATACCTAATGGTGATTCTATTTATGGCTCTAGAATTATTACAAAGTCTCCAAGCTCCTCCTTTCTTAGGTGCTAAAATAGTAGGGACTGCACATTGGCTTATGCTCTTTCTAATTAGGCCTTGGTCTAATAACCCTCTGATTTGCTTTGCTATTTCCTCATTCTGTTGAGGCGTCATCTTATAGGTAGCTTTGTTGGGTAAGGTAGCTCCTGGTATGAAGTCAATCTTGTGACTAACAAGTCTCTTAGGAGGTAGGGGAGTGGGCTGGGCATCATTCACAATATCCTTATACTCTTCCAGTATTTCTTTTACCTCATTTGGTATCTCTTCTTTCTTGACATCAACTTCATCTTTTGGCTTCAATGCTAAATCAAACCCAAATCCTTCTCCTTCTCCTAGAGTCTTCAACAATTCCTTCTCACCAACCATGAGCACACTTAGAATTGATGTTTTCACCTCTCCTTCTTCTATTAGTGACTGAATTTTGAAAGTCACTCCATCTTTCTTGAATGAGTATGCAATCTTGGTTCCATCATTCATGGCTTGGCTATGAAATTACGATGGCCTTCCAAGTAGAAGGTGGCATGCATCCATGGGAAGAATGTCACATAGAACTCTATCTTTATACTTTCCAATGGTGAATTCTACCCATGCTTGTTCTTCTACAAACACATGTTGTCCTTTGTTGAGCCATGTAACCTTGTATGGGTTTTCATGTGGAATCCTTTTCAAATTTAATTTGTTGGCTGCTTCTTCACTAATGATATTATCAGTTGAGCCTGAATCAATAATGACTCTACACACCTTTCATGTAATCTTGCACTTCACTCTAAAGAGTGCTCTCCTTTGGCTTGGTTCTTCTTTGCTTGGCTCTCTGATTAAGGTCCTCCTTATCATGAGGTTCTCACCTTCTTCTAATTCTAATGGCACCTTAGATGGCTTGCTACTGCAACTTGATTCTTCTTGGACATAGTTAATTCTTTTCCCACCTCCTTGAGAAGTAGAAGCTTTTTTAGGACACCAATATGTAGGATGTCCAAATTGCTGACAGTTGTAACACTTCATTGAAAAGAAGTAAGATCCTCTTCATTGGTTATTAGTTCTTCCTCTTGAACTACTATTTGAACCTCTTCCACGGTTATAACCACCTCTTGTGTTACTGAATTCTCCTTGATTCTTAGTGGGTTTGGACTCACTCTGATTTCTTCCTCCATATCCTCCTCTATGACCTCTGCTATCTCTTCCTCTTCCTCTTCTATTTGAATCTTACTTCTTCTTGAATTTTTCCTCCACCTTGAGGGCTAACTAGTAACATTGGTGTATAGTCTTGGGGTTTAAGAGACTAATTTCTCTTGGATACTCCACTTGAGAACATTCAAGTACCTAGCCACTTTCAAGCTTTCTTCTTCCATCACATGCAACCTTAAGCATAGTTTGTGAAATTCTTCGGTGTAAGAACTGACTTCTAAATCTTTTTTTCTTAGATTCTATCTCTTTTTGTCAAAATGCACTTCATAATCATTAGGAAGGTAAGTTTCGTTCATTATAGACACCATATCTTTTCAACTGGTTATAGGGTTCTTTCCTTCTTTTGCCCTCTCATCTTGGACAAACTTCCACCAAGTGAGAGCAGTTCCTCTCAACCTTTTCTTGGCTATTCTTACTTTCTGAGTTGCAGACACATTATCATAGTCAAAGTGATTTTTAAGACCTTCTATCCATTCCATGATTAACTTTGGTTCCATCTTGCCACTAAATAGAGGCACACCTTCTAAGGACTTACCACTCATTTCCTTCAATGCTTTCGAGAATGGCTCTTCTTAAAGAACAAGGTCTAGCTCTAGAATAATGTCTTCCTCTGGCACTATTTTACTATTTCCATTAGCTTCTCTCATTCATTCATTGACTGCTACAGTCCTAAGCTACACTTCTTCCAACTTAGTTTCCATTTCGGCTAACTATTCCTTCAGGAGTCTAATCTCCTCCTTTTTCTCTTCCACATCTTTTGTGAGTTTCACATTGGTCACCATCTTGGATGAGTTGACAGACATTTCTATAGATAACATCCAAACAACACACACCCAAATATTTTAGTGCTTTGATACCAATCTGATGTGGACAGAAGTCTTGTTGCTGCTACAAAACCAGCTTGACTATGTTCTGAGATCTTTTTCCTATATATATTAGGGTGTTCACAACCCTAAACTGAGGTAAGTCACTCTCCACTTTACCTCCTCTTCAAGACTCAGTCCCCATCAAAGTGCTTTTCATCTTCTTCTTGTTGAACCTACACAAATAGATTCATTCAACCAATGTTTTTAGAACATTGTTCTCATTCTCTTCCCTAGCCGAACTATCACCAAGCTCGCCTAGGGTAAGATCTCCAGACTTTTTGTTGTTTCTTCTCCTACATAAAACAAAATGGAAACTATGTACAAGGGATCCTCTCGAGCTCCATCCCAACACATGATTCTCACCATGGATTTAGGAATCTTGAGGGGCCATTAATGTTTACAACCCAGAATGGGTGAAGAACTAACAACTTACAAAACAAAAAATAAAGTAACTAATCTACTTGCATGCAAAATGAATAAAGAAGTTTGATATTCACTAAACACACTATCTACAACTTGTCATTACTAGAAACAAAACAAAATAGTACAATAATCTGCAAATCTCTAACTTTCCTGTAGCTTCTCTTCTTCTACAATTTCCACTCTCTAGATCTCTACAATGAAGGCTTTTGATGTTATTAGTAACCATCCTCTCATAGGAAACAACCCTAATAGTCCACTCATTCACAAGAATCTCTTCAGGAACCGTTACACTAACCATACCGTCCATAAAAGAAATTATCTGCTTTTCATAGGCTGTTACAACTGAATATTGCCAAGTGACAGTAATGCAAGCCAAGCTGCAGTATTGGCTGAGCTGCAGTGTTAACTCAGCTACAGTGTTAACTCAACATCAATGTTAACTTGGCATCAATGTTAACTCAACATTAGTGTTAACTCAGCTACAGTGTTAACTTGGCTTCAGTGTTAACTTGGCTACAGTGTTAACTCAGCTTCAGTGTTAACTCAACTTCAATGTTAACTCGGCTTCAGTGTTAACTCAGCATCAGTGTTAACTCGGCATCAGTGTTAACTGAGAAGCTTATCAAGGGTTCCCTGATGCCTTGGTTGGATTTCTAGAGGCTTCCAAACTACCTCACACACACACAACTAAAGGAAACCAACTAAGCAACCTATCTAGACATGGATTGACCTAGTCATATCCATCTTAGGGAAAACAAATGACCTTCTAAGGTCCACACAAACTCTCCTGACTTGGCTAGAATCAGTACATGCCAGAAATAAAGAACTATGGGTTTGAGCTAGGTGTACTCCTGCACCACTATGTGAAGTGTTTTCTTGTTTCCAATCTCCCATATAAGTCCTTAGGTATACTTCCTTCGATTTCTAATAGAGTCTTTTTGAAAGTAAGTAGATGATCAATCACAATGTCTTCAATCTTAATTTTATCTGAATCTCCATACCTATCATAGCATCTGTCAATTGTGACCAAATTACCTTGTTCTATTTCTCTCTTCTTTATTATTTTCATGTCATGCTTCCATATGTGCTTCTCTATTTTCTTCTCTTCTCTCACTGTGCTCTGCTCTTTAGGTGATGTCTGCATGCTTGATCTAGTTACTCTAGGAGTGATGTTCTATGTTTGTGATATTTTCTATGATGGAGGAGGTGGACTGTCTACCATTACTACCTTAGGAGTGGGAGGGGCTGTAGTACTTCCACTTTCCAGTCCAAGAGATCTATCTATCATCTTCTTTTTCACTTATTTTAGTTATTCTCCTTTTAATCCAGCTTTTACACCACATTCATGCACAAGGTTTTCAATTTTTCTTTTCCTCAGACCTCTAGTATGTTCCTCTCTCACCTTAGCTATTTTATCCTCATATGTTCCCCATATTTCTTCTGATGGATCAACTTTTGATGCAAGAACATGTTCTACTTGCATGGTAAGTACCTCAAAAATTACTTCATAACCCATGGGATAACACCATTTCTTTCTAGGTGTGACTGCTTTAAAACATACACAATCAGTTTCAACCATGAAAATATTGTATACTTGTACTTTTCAACTATATCCTCATGTATCATGTATCTATTTTTCATTTGTCTTTGAAGGATTTTGATAATAGAAAATAATTCTCCATTAACCCAAGTACTATTCTGTCTCTTGTAGCTCTGTGAGATTAGAATACCAGTAGGTATTCCAGATTTCCAACCACTAGGATGTAAGCCAAGAAATTTGTGCTCAATGTGTATAAACATATGCATCAATAATGAACCAAATCTGAAGGTCTTAGTTCTATCCTTCTTCACTAGCTTCACATTTTCAAGAAATTATTGTGCCAGAACTTCTCATAGGTTATGTTTCACATTCTCCTTCACCATTCTCCATGCCATCATGATTACTCCTATATATATTGAGTTAGGTCTACTACAGTAGTAGAATTTGTATCCAAGTATCATAGAAATAAGCCTCACATCTTGCTGAAAGATGTCATTCATAGTCATTGCCCTCCTATCCCATTTAGAATGAGGTAGGGTTTCAACTTCTTTCTTTACATGTTTTTCTGTAATAGGAATGACTCCAGTGATATCCAGTCCTATGATTTCATGAATTAGGTCACTAAAAATCTTTATAGGTTGATCACCTATCCAAATGAACTGATCATGAACCCTGCCCAACAGTATCTTAAACCATTCTTCTTCATCGAATTCGCATAAGGTCATAATTTTCATTATGATCAAGTGATCAATGCATTTGTATTCTTCTTCCATGATTCCATTATCAATCATATATTCCATCTCAGTTGATATCTCATCAATTCCTAGTATATCATACTTACAATGTATGTAAGCCCTAATATCTTCTATGTGTAATATGTCATACAGGGTTTGAGAAAATGCTCCTTCTAGATCCTCTTCACAGGACTTAAATAGATGTTTATTAAATTTATACCTAGGTTTACCTACAACATAGAAAATAATAGGTGCATCCATAGCTAGATGATGTAAATACCTTTCTTTCGATGAATTCTAGGTTTATGGTTCAATCGATCACACACGACAAATGTAAAATAGACTGAATCTCTCTTCTCTCTGATATCCTTAGCTCGATCTTTGTCAAATGGTAAAGAGATAGATCATCGAATGGTTCTTTATACAAGTTTAAATCATAACTTTCACTTTTATATAATACTGTCTAGTCATCTGTTAGATCTCACGAACAAAATATATGTGTCGGCTAATGTTGCACTCTCAAATGTATACTATATGATGTCAGCTAGGTTCATACCTAAGCTAGCATGATCTCAATCCACAAATTTTAGGGAAATATATATTTTGATGTCTGTATCCATTGCTCCCCCTAAGGCCATGATCGACCAATTAGGTCGATTCTATTTTACTACTAGCAGGCGAAGATCAAGTAGCATTGAATGACTCTCCTTGAACTGATGTCTCACTTGTTTCTTTGATATTCCATATCTTACCACTATTTCTATCTTCTAATTTCTTAAAAAAAATTTCAAAATCACTCTTCAAATCTGCAACACTCTTACCAATATCATTTCTATTCTTCTGTGAATTCATAGGAGATGGTACTCTTTTGTTGTCTGATCCATTATACCTACAGAACTTCTCTATATGTCCTATATTATTGCATTTGTAACATATAGTAGGTCTTCTTTCCTGATTAACTTGCAGCTTATAGCACTTTGCAATGTGTCCAATGTTGTTACATTTGTAGAATGTAGGTTTCACTCTAGATTCTCTTCCATTGTCTTGTCTATATCGAGATTGATTAGGTTTTCTTCATTCTTCTTTCTTGTGCCCATATCCATTACAATTAAAACAATAACCAAAAAAAGTTCTAAAAGGGGCATTACCTCTATAGTCTCTCTTCATGTGTCCAAATTTGTTTCAACCAAAACATCAACCTCTAAAAGGTCTGATCTTCTCTCTAGGTTCTTCAATAGAAGGTTTCTCAACATCAATCTTCTCATTGGATTTCTCTTCTTGATTCTTTGAACCTTTAGCTTCATTGAAGCCAATACCAGTTATATCACCTTTAGGTTTCTTCTTGTCTCTTTGTTCATCAATCAAATCACTATTGGTGTGAAAGTTCTCAATGTATTTCTTTGCTTCAACAAGTACATGTTTTATAATCTGATTGTATTTCTCCATTTCTAGATATTTGTTCTTGCAGTTTTCAGCCTCATTCTTCATTTGATCTAATGCATTGTTTAAAGCTTCTTCAACTTTATTCTTAGCATCCTTCTATATCTGTATTTCTTGAGCCATATTCTCATTTTCAAGTTTTAGAGTCTCATTCTCTTCTTTTAGTTGCCTCACCTGATCTGAATTGCCTTCATCAGAATCATCTTTTATCTGAACCATAAGATATTTTATTTGACTTCTGGAAATCTCAAGTTGTTCCTTAAGTTTCCTTATAAATTTCTCAGCTCTTCGCATGTTGAATCTCAACTCTCGATTTTTTTCTTTTGCTTTGTCCAGGTCTTCAAGTGCAACATCAAAGTTTTCTTGCAAACTGTCCAAATCCATTATGATCTCCTCAAGCTATTAGACTTTGTCTCCAAGGGCCAAAAGCTTAGATACCAATTGTTAGGATTGGATAATACTGAGCGGGGGGGTGAATCATTATTATAGCATTTAATTAAATTCTTCAACCATTTAAACATTAACCATAAACTTGCAGTAAAGAAAAGAACATAAGAAAATGACACAGTACTCATAACACCATATTTTGTTTTCAAGGAAACCCTGGCCAAGGGAAAAGCCTAGTGGGGATGGTACCCACAAGCATGTACTAAAGTATAATGTCCCTGTTAGGAGACCTAGCCCTGTTAGGATCTGAATATTACATACAACATTTCCTTGTTAAAGGTTCACAACACCCTTTTAGGGGCCAATTGAGTATACAAGTCTTACAAAGTAATTTTGTTTACAAAGTGTTCTCAATCATGAACAAAACAAGCAACACTAGTGCTTAGATAGTTCCTTTATCATTCTTCAATGATCTCTATCATTCTTTGATCTGATATTCGCTCAACATACTCGTCCAACTATCCATCTAACTATCAACAACAACATATATCTTTATCAAAAAGATCTTACATATATATCTCACAACTTTATGAAGTTAGCTCCCAATATGAATATTACAAATATTACAAAGTCTACCTTCAATAAAAAATACATTTAATATAGTAAATATCAAATGCATTGTCAAAACTCTTGCATACTCAATGTTTAGGTTATCAACAACCAAAATACAAATTCAATTTCCTGGAGTCCATGTCATACTCCCTCAATCTTTGCTACTGTCCAACTGCTCTGTATCACTGTTCTGACGAAGTCTGTCTGTCTTCAATTCTTTGTAACTCGCCGTAGACATTACTAAAACCAAAACAATCTTAGTTGGAGGTCATACATACCCCATAATGTCTTCCTCTAATCTCTCTTTCCCTAGTTCATCGATCTTGATCTTTGATATCAAAAATACTTCTATATCTCTGCTTCAATACTTAGTCAATTTATGAATCAGCAAAACTTATCTTTATAGGAATCGTTCTGAAACCCATATATGTTGCCATAAATGAAAACCAAAAAGTGAATCACATTTACAAAAAATGATCACTTTCCAATATGACATTGTTTAAAGATTAGTTAATTATATTTTAATGGTTCAATGAGTTTAATATATAGGTTTTATGTATGTTGTTATAGATTTATGTTTTTATGTGTATGCTTTGATGTATGACCTCCTCTTAAGACACCTCCTTAAGATAGATCCCTTTTTAAAATTACTTTAAATTACTTGAATGACATTGTTTAAAGATTAGTTAATTGTATTTTAATGGTTCAATGAGTTTATTATATAGCTTTTATGTATGTTGTTATAGATTTATGTTTTGATGTTTATGCTTTGATGTATGACCTCCCCTTAAGACATCCCCTTTTAAATAACTTCAAATTACTTACATGACAAATTGATTAGATAAGTTAATTGTATTTTAATGGTTCAATGAGTTTATTATATAGATTTTATGTATGTTATTATACATTTATGTTATGATGTGTATTCTTTGATGTATGACCTTCCCTTAAGACATCCCCTTTTAAATTACTTACATGACAAATTGTTTAGATTACTTAATTGTATTTTAAAATGGTTCAATGATATTGACTATTAAGAATTTCTGGATTTGATTGTGTTGTGAATTTGTGCATCGACATTTTGAATCACACTCCATTTTGAATTTCTAGATTTGAATGTGTTGTGAATTTTTTTTCATCCTAATGATGGATCATGGAGTGTGATTCAAAATGTTGATGAAAAAATTCACAACACAATCAAGTTCAGAAATTCTTAATAGTTATTATCATGGATTGTGGAAATCTCTTCTCTTTAGTTCAATGATATGTTATGTGCATGTTTTGATGTGTATTCTTTGATGTATGAGCTGTTAGTAATAACTAAGAGGGGGGGGGGGGGGGGGGGGGGGGGGNGTGGGGGGGGGGGGTAAGCAGTGGCCTCAAAAATATTCCAATAATCAACCCTTAAAACTTAGTACTACAATATTATACCTCTAGTTATATTCAGTCCTATAAGATGAATGCCTCCAAATACTTTTTATCAAATTACTACTCCCCGGAATGCTTTGTAAAACCTTTTAATGTATGTTTACCTAAAAGAAATCTGTTAATTTATTGAAAGACAGTAAATTATCTATAGCATACCAATCAATCCATTTAAGTTAGTGTAAAGAAAAACACTAAAGTAATTACTCATAAACACATTGACACGTGGATTTTTAACATGGAAACCTTGTTAAGGGATAAAACCACTTGGGACCAGTAACCTAAATTTTTCACTCTTCTGAAGTGAGCTCAATGAAGAGCCAACCCTATTAAAGGTTATAAACACATTATTAGGTGTGACCTTGTTAGAGGATTTAAAATTTTAGTCTATCACTTGACATCGGGCATCTCTATGCTACCATCCTTGATCAAACACTCACTTGGCCTGTCAATAGGTATCTGGCATCTCATGCTATTTTAATGATCAAAATTTTTGATACTCCTTTGTGATGTATCTCAATATAGAAAGGATCTTTAAATCATGCTTGGTTAAGAGACTTTCTAAATCAATGGTTAAACTGAAATAGTATGATCTGTTCACATATACAACTTATACTTGCAGATTTTTAGATCTATTGTAATCTCATAAAACTATTCTGATCAATATAACTATGTTTATACCTTTTCTCCACTTTTATTCTTCTTGGTGATGTTGTGGTTTGTTGCTCGGTGTCTGCAAAAAAATTTATCTCTTTCCTTAGCTTGTTGATCAGGTCTGTATATAGTTTCTCTTCATCAGTTTCTATTTAGCATCCTCTTTTTCATTCACTCCCCTTGATCTGTAATGAATCAAGTTTGTCTCTTAAATAGACATGATATCACCTTTGTTAGGTTCTTGATTTTCTTGAACTTGTCATGATCCACAATCCTCGCTAATTAGATTTAAAGAAAAAATCTTTTTTTAATCTCGCTAAGATCTTCTTGCTGGCTAGAAAAAGTAGCTTTAAATAGTTTACTTATATCAGGCTTATCTTGTCGATCAAAAAAATGATAACTACCAGTTAACTCTATGTTTAGCTCTGCCAACTAGATATTTTATCATTTTTTAACTAAATTTAATTTCGGTGTTTAACTCTTTGATAGCATCAGTCAACACTGCAGTTCTCCTTGGGCTTCTCCATCGGTTTACACTATGTTATTGGCAGTCAGGTATGCTTGTGATTTTGCACATCAGTAATGCTCTTCGGTGTTCTTGCTCGGGCATCACTGTGACTTGACTGTCGGTGATCTTTATCTGTTAGGTTTCACTAACCATCGGTGTTTGTAGTCACATTGTGAATACTTGTCTTTTATGTATTACAGAAAGCATAATCTTTATCTCTCTGATTATCTGAAGTCTTTGACACTTTTATTATAAAAAATTAGATTATATGAAGTTGACATCAATGACAATACAATATATTAAGTAATTTAATGTCTTGCATTATCTTTCTGCATTTTGGTGATCAACTTAACATCTTCAAACATTCAATGAGTTACATGTCATCAATCTCTCCCTTTGGCATTGAAGGAAACATACTACATTATCATACTATACTATTACTAATACAATACGAAATATATAGTTTCAGCAAACTTTCCTAATGTAACTATTACAAATTTCTGGCTCTCGGTAAGCTCAAAAATAGCTTAGATTTATTTCATGTAGAGTGGTTGTCTTCACTCTTCAATCCCTTCAATTGATCGATGTATCATCTGATATCTCTTTTATGATATGTGCTCTGCCTTGATTGTTCCTCTTCTTGATGTAAGACCAGAAAAGGGACTAGAAAGCATATCTAGGTAACCACAAACCCTAAACAATATGCTATCCTAACTACTCTAACATTAAAACCATTTGAAACAAGAGTTGATACATATGCAAGATAATACAAACAATCTCCCTTCAAATGTAGTTCTAATGCCCTTTTTCTTCTCAATAATGGGATTAATGTTTCTCTTTACACACACACTTTGCACAAGAATCCAAGTTTGCTAATGAGAGTACTAGAAGATTTACGATTCTTGAGGTTCTCAAAAATCTTGTGGTTTAACCTTGAATGAATGAAATACATCCCATTTTATAGAAAAATGAGAGACATTTAGGTGAGATTGCACAAAATCAATGCATAAATGCAGATTTTGGTTGGTGAGATGCTTGGAAGCATGAAATGGGGGAGATGAAATAAGAAGATATTGGAGGATATTGAAGATATTGAAGAAGCACCTTAATAGGGATGTGAATCCTCAAT